>CM054127.1:118052872-118257951 GCA_028751855.1 Ambrosia trifida
TATAATAGGGAGTTGGTAGCGAGTCTCTATTACTTTGGAGTTTGGATATTTTTGCTTGCAATCTAAGGTGAGTTTCACTACTCTTTTCTCAAAAGCATGTGTCTCGGGTCGAGACACTTACGTAACGTTTCTAGTCCGGGTTGGGACTACTTTTACACATCCCGGGGTTTTGGGGTGCATGGTTCACGGGTGAAATCTACTTTTACTAATTCGATGCTATATGTCCTTGATGAACTAAACCAACCCTATCATTTAAGTCCTTCAAAATACCGAATCAATTGCCGGTTGGGCAAGCGGGTTACTAGTTGATAGCGCTATTAGGGTCTAACAAACCTCACATCGTGCTGGGAGCATGGGGTGTGAACTAATAACTTAAAACATATGTCATTGTTGATGGGCAATGACGCAAGGCACTTTTCTCCCGGTTATGGGAACTTGTTCATTAGTAGTTCGGTATTCGCCGGTTTTAGTTATCATGAGTGGGCTAGCTACCCCTGGCATATGAATTAGCTATTTACTTGTGGCTAAGGAGGCCGACGTTCTTACGTACTGTTATGTGGTCTGGGAGACCGACGTTTTCATTTGGTTACATGGTTGGGAAACCTACGCTTTTACTTACTCACCTACTTTACTCAGTGAACTCACCAACATTGTTTGTTGACACACCATTTACATGCTTTTGCAGGTAGTTAGCTTTCCGGTGTCACGATTAGGAAGCACTGCACGTTTCATTGCATTGGGTCTTGGGCATACACCTAATTTACATATCATGTTTTTATCTTTATTTTTACATGGTATTAATTTTGGGCGCGTTGTTTTGCGCATGGTTTCTAAAAGGTTTAATTTGGTTTACGCTTCTGCAGCTTAACTAAACTTTGGTTTTTGAAAACGAACTAAATGGTTTGGGCATTTAGAGTTCGTTCATATGACTTATGGCTATGGGATCCTGGTATGTCATGCGCCTCGCGGTAAAACCCCGCAGTTGAAATTTGAGGGTGTGACAGTTCACTAATCATGTAACCAGATATTAACTCACAACAATGTACGTGTGTCCTATCTAGCTAACCCTAGTTAAGTATAATGCAAGGAACGTAACTAGAGTTTAGTTAAAGTGAGAACCTGAAATTGCGGGGTATAACATCATCCCCAAGTTGAAAAGAATTTCGTCCTGAAATTCAGTAAGTAAACAGTAAAGTTGGCGTCAAGTGAGTGTCAAGTTGGAGAAAATTCCAAATAAATTTTTTTTTTCTGGGTGTCACATCATCCCCAAGTTGAAAAGAATTTCGTCCCGAAATTCAGATCAAGTTTTCGGTTATGTGCTCTGAGTTCTCCTAAAAGAGAGGTGCCAATGCTGGCGTTGTGTTCGATGTCGCTAGCCAGATAGATTTCCCTCTACCAGACCGAGGGATTCCAATCACTATCTCGTGCCAAGGATTTCCATACATGGTTGGACAAACCCGTCCACGCCCATGATGACGACAGAGCTACTAAGGACAGTTGGGATGATAAGATCGATACCTAAAGGTTAGTTAAACCGTACAGGTTTCTACTCGTGATAGAGTTATGTAACGTCAACAAGCTTACCATCAGTTAGTTCTACAGTGTGTTTGGGTTCAAGGTGAGTTGGGTTTCCCTGGAATTTTGCTAAAGTCCAAGGCACGTGTTCAAACAACATCAAAATCAAATAGGACATTAGCATGGTTTATCATTTGTAAAGAACGTAGCCGTCAAACATTGTTGTCATCATTGTTCCCATTGTTGTTGTCACCGTTGAGTTGGGGACAGTCCCTTTTGAAGTGGGTTTCACTCCCACACTGGAAACACCCTTTTCCAGTATTTCGACGACTCTGCTGCCCCCGCTGTTGCTGCTGATTCTTTGGAATTGAGCACGACAGTCCTTAGATGCATGACCAGCTTTTCCGCATCGTTCACACTTTCCATCCTCACATGGACCAGAATGATGATAGTTGCACTGTTCACACTTCGGGTGCCTCCCCTTGTAAGTACCCTGGTTATTGTCAGAAGGGGTCTGGTTGTTGTCATTTGCACCTGACCTCTTCCGATACTGCTGACTGCCATCCACCACTTGAGACCTTGTTCGAGCCATCTTCCCATTTCCGCTTGTTTTCATTAGTACCAGAAGGTGAAGCACCACGCGGAGGTAACAATCCCTCTCCCACCTTCTGATCAGTCAGCTGATGAGCCATCCGAATAACCTGCTGAATGATATTGAGGTTTAGCAGCAGTGACCATGCTCTTGATCTGGGGCACCAAGCCCCGTGATATACAACTCAATCCTCTTGTAGGGCGGGTTGGAGTAATTTGGGCACATTGCCGCCAGTTCATGCGATCTGGTGGTGTATTTCTCAATTTCCGATCCCACAATCTTCAGATTGAGATACTTAGTTTCTAACTTCTGGATCTCGTCTCGAGGACAATTTCCTCCTTCATCAGTTCCTTGAAGTCCTGCCCCAAGGTGTTTCGTTAGCCACTTCCACACCTAGCATCTGCACTTGAGAGTTCCACCAGGTAATGCCAAGTTTTTCGAGAGTAGCAAGTGGCATACTTCACTCTGTCTGTAACATCGCGAAATTTTCACGGAATTTTTATACGAAAAGCCCTTATTATCCTTAATTCTATACTAATGTGTCCAAGTCTATATTTATTTTCCCTAACTCGCAACCTATATATATATATAATGCATTTTTTAATAATAATAATAATAATAATAATAATAATAATAATAAATACTCCACATTTAAACTACAAACCCAAACTTAACTCTAAGCCCACCCTCTTTTTCTTTTGGTAATTCTGGAAGCCCAACAGCCCATTTCCCTTCTTTGGGTCCGGCCCAACTACCCCCCCTTTACTTTTAAAAAAAAAGGGAGATATGCTCCAGCCGGGTTTCGAACCCGAGCTGTGAGCCGGTTCACACACAACACACCACACCACAAACCACTGAGCCACGCTGTTAGTTGTGATGATATGTAGGAACTTTATTTATTTAACACCTTTTTGAAAGGGATCTGTTTCTCCTTCCTTTTTCGCGAAACAGCAGGCAGCAGCAGATTGAGTTAAATTTTTTTAACCAATCCCTTTGAATTAACAATCAATCATACAATTATGGTAAGTACTCGTGATTACCGGCCTTGTATGACTAGGATGCACGATTAACATCCATCAATTGATGCCAATTAACCTTATACGCGTCCCTCATTAAAAACTCGGCCAATCCTTACCATAACATCGAACCAGTGCTTAGCACTATAAATTGGCCATTCTCGAACCATTACAACTCGCTCATACATCTTCCTTAACCTCCAATTTCTCTGAATCATCATCTGATCTCGTCCTTTGATCGTAGTTTGACTTTAAGGTTGACCAAACAATCGAGCACGAAACAGACTTGTAAGTCTAATCTTTTCTGTGGGTTTTAAACATCGGCCATCACTCATCAATAGCCCCATGATTAATTGGGCTATTGATGAGTGAATCAGATTATTGCAAAAACTAGGGTTCGTGGTTTGTTAATTTGGGGAAGAAACTGATTTTGCATACTGTATATATTTTTATTAAACTGAGATAAATCACAACCACAGGCCTAGGCCAAGTGGTTGTGACTGATGCCTATAACTGAGACTACCCGGGTTCGAGTCCCGGCTTGAACACCCCTTTTTCCATTTATTTTTCATTTAAAAACAAACCATTATATATATATAAATTACACTTAAATCTTGTAAATTCCTTTTTAAATATCAAAACCTTTTTATAAATTCTAAAAAAATTATATTTATCAAATCTGATGTAAAAGAATTTTCTACAATTTTTAGTTTTCTGAAATTCATTTATTTAATATTTATAATAATTAAATCAATTTTATGCTATTATATTTATAAAAATCTATTAAAATATCAAAACAATCTTATTAATTTCTACAAAAATTATCCTATGTTTGTACAATGTAAACTTTACTGAAATGATTTTTAATTCAGAAAAATCATTTATTTTATATTTTTAATCAATTTTTGTTAGATTTAATCATAATTAAATCATAATAAATTCAATTTTTATTATTTTTGCACCAAAATTTTATATAATTTATTTTTAAATATTTAGAACAGAAATATGATTTTTAATATAATAATTCTTTAATTTTTGTATTTTTGAAAATTAAAGTTAAATTTTGGCAATTTGTAATAAATAGATTTAAAAATTATTTTTATACTTCAAACACATTATTGTGAGCATTCTAAATTCAAATTTTATAAAAAGACTTTCTTTTATCAAATTTCCCTTTATTTAATTAACATTTTATTCAACAATTGGATATCCCCAAATTCGAAGCCCTAGAAACTTATACATTTGTAGACTTGATAGACTTAGACATATTTATTACCTCATTATAGGGTGATACTTGATACATTTGGGCAACACAATTATCCAAATTTCTCAACAGATATAACATTTTACCAAGGTGAGTTTACATAGCCCCTTTTCTCTATTTTCACTATTTTTGGGGTGAAACATGTTTAAACATTTTATGCTATCATTTACTCATACTTACTTGTGATTCAACTACATCATCATTCTATCATTTGACTGTAACAAAAAGACACAGTACAATCATTAACAATGATCAAGCCGCCTGTTTAGATTATAGCGCTATAGGTCTGACAAACCCATCCCCCACGTAGACTCAGGGATGATCGATAACAGTAATAACATTTAACTAACTTGCGAGTTAGTCAGCAGTCGACACAAGGTTTGGTTGTACAAAGACGCATTGTTACATGTCGGTATCATACTTTATCATCATACAACTTTGAATGTTGTACAAACTATTGTTATCAATTACTTTCAAAAACCTATGTATTCTCACCAACTTTTGTTGACCCAAAAACCTTTTCAACTTAACATGTTTCAGGTTCTAATTGCTTGAAGATTTGAATTGATGCTTGAAGATATGTGTATAGTTTTATTCAATTTGATGTACAAATTCTAGAACAATTGTATGTAATTCATTTAAATCATTTAATGGAATTTATTATTCACCATGAGCTACTGGACAATCATCAATGCGTGACATCCCGATGTTTCCGCCATCGGTTGGGGTGTTACACTGTCAGCTGGTGGACAGCTACACATAGCGAAGCAAGATTCCAGTTTTTCGAACCACCGCAGTAGCCCGACAGCTCCTTCAGATCCACCAAAGTTATGAGGCTTGCAGTCCATGAAGGACTTATAGGTGCAGGCTGGAGGGTGATGCCCAGGTTGACCAGCTTGAAAAGCTGCGATGGCTTCTACTATCCTGTCATTGATAAGTGCAGTCAACTCCGCTTGAGTCATGTTGATGTTTCCCCGTCCATGTCCGCGTCCAGCCATGGTGATCCTACATTCACCATAAACTTATGAGACATAAAAGCATGTGAGCCATATGATTGTTCACACGTAGTGTAGGCGAACTGGAATAAAGAACAAACTTTAAGAGAACACTCAGTCTCGACTGGGTCTAGAATAAAAGAAAGAAAGATCAAGCGAATGAAGATAGGAATCAATCGTCTTCGTGCTCAGTTAAAATAATAGAGTCTCCATATTCAATCTCTTCGGGTTTGATGGGTTCGGGTTCCTTCTCTAATCTCTCCCTCCTCCTCTAGTGGTGTAAGTGTTATCTAGAGTTATTCGCGTGTAGTACTAATGTTGCACCATGTTCAATAGTTGGTTCTCGCACTAGTACTCGATGGCTAACTCCCCATCCGTGAAGCTGGTTAGGATTTTAGTCCCAATTGATGCGCCACATGGCCTAGCTTTCGTCCTTCACCAAGGGGGTTCTCAATATCGGATTTAGTGTTAAAGGATTATGTATCTCCTATAACCTGTTAAGCAAGTATACATAGCCCGAAAGCCAGTTGTGCACTTAAGCTGTGAATGTACTAATGCAATGCTTATGCTATGACAGTTATAGACTAGACTCACCATGCAGTCCTAGTTCACTATAACCAATGGCTCTGATACCAATCTGTCACACCCTCAAATTTCCACTGCGGGATTTATACCGCGAGGCGCGTGACATACCAGGATCCCATAGCCATAAGTCATAAGAACGACTCTAAATGCCCAAACCATTTAGTTCGTTATTGAAAATCACGTTTAGCGTTTACCAAAAAGTTCAGTTAAGTTGCGGAAGCGTAAATCAAACATAACCATTTAAGTTCAAGCGCAAAACAACGCGCCCAAAATAAAACCGTTGAATGTAAAGTAAAGTATGAGTTAAATAATGTTCACAACCCATGACACATGATGCATGTCCTATCGTGCTCCGAACCTAGAGACCTGCAAAAGCATGCTATCGTGTGTCAACATAAAGTTGGTGAGTTTACAAAGTAAGGTAAGTAAAAGTGTAGGTTTCCCAAACCAAGAAAACAATAGTTAGGTTTTTCCCAAACCCAAAAGTAGTAATCAACAACCAAAACCAAGAACCAAGTACCACTAGTTTAGCGTATGCCAAGGGTAGCTAACCCATTCATGATAACTAAACAAGGATATACCGAATTGCTATTTGAACGATGCACTCGCCCCGCGAGCTGGTTTTTGCCTCCCATCATTGCCTATCAACAATGATAAAATCTAAGGTCGTAGTTCACGCCCGGCTCCCAGCACGGTGTGAGGTTTGTCAAACCTAATAGCGCTATTAACTAGTAACCCGCTTGCCACCCGACAACTCATTCGGTAAATAGTGAAGGACTTCCATGATAGAATGTAGTTTAGTTCATCAAGGACACAGAGTGTGAAACTAGCAAAGTGAAACCGACCCACACAAGGAGTCCATACCTGAGTAGTCCCAAATGGACTAGAAAATAGTAGTCCCAAACCGGACTAGAATATGTTAAGTAAGTTGTCTCGACCCGAGACGCATGCTTTTGAGAAAAGAGTAGTGAAACTCACCATAGTATGCAAGCAAGTAAATCCAAATCCCAAAGTAGGGTGTGCTACCGACTCCCTATTACATACATCACTAAGTAAGTATATGTGTAATACCATTACACCATATAACCCGTTTGTCCAAGGCGTTTAAACGTTCAAAAGTGTGTAGGTGACGCCTAGTGACTCTACAAAAAATAGTAACCCTACGGACTCGTTGGTGAATGTGTTGGTTACAATTAATTTCTACATTCCGTATGTGTCTCAAACAAGTGTACATCAGTTACATGTCAATTCCATACCACCTAAGACCTCAATTAATCACATAAGCACATATTACACAATCTGTGTTTTCAGGACAGATTGTGCGCCATCAAAACCAATTTATTTAAAATAGTAAATCAGTGAGTTAATCTCCCAAATTTTTGCTGAATATTCTCTGGGATTCACTTAACAACCCTTATTTTTGTTTTTCCTTAAATCCAAGCACAAAAATAATTAAAATTCGTTTAACACAGCTATGTTAAGAAAACTTTCACAACAGGTCAGTTTAGTAGAAAAATTCCCAAAAATTGTGTATTCATCCAAACGGGATGAATTCAATTGGAAAACTTAAGATACTCCAATATTAACCTTCTGTAAAAATTTCATAACCTAACTCTTTATAAAACTCTAGTTATGATGACTTAAAGTCGACTCAGTTTGTTACCCGAAATTCTGATATGACCTATTTTGAATGAAAATTGCAAAAAACGACTCAACCGACGTCCAAAACACTTGATTTTACCCATTATGAAAAACTAAGACTAGGTGTGATTCATCCATGCAATGAAAATACCATAATCATCATGTTAAGGTCGTGTTACAGCTCCTACAAGTTCGTCTAATCATTCTGTCCAGATTTTAGTTTCGCCTAAATCATACTTTAATCGACTACCGTGTGCATAAAAACAATCAACAAACATCAATCATCATTACCAAACATCCCTAATACTTATTTTGAATAGATTCTACTACTAAACATGCAAAGATCACAACTTTAAAGACCAAAACATCAATAACTTGCGCAACAAGTATCCTATGATGTTACTAATCGTTTATTATTATGTTTGATCCATTTAATCTTCAAAAACTTCATGTTTTAATGATAATTAAAAACTTTCAGACCTGAACAAACTTTGTTACATGATTTTTATAACAAAAACACAAGATAAAAGTGTAAGGAATCAAAGATTATACCCTTGGCTCTTCGATTCGATCAACCGTGCGCCCTTGGAGCTTCCCAATTGATGATCTTGAGCCTTAGCAGGAGCTTTAGGGTTAATATTTCGTGTGGGACAGTAAGGGGGCGATTAGGGTTGAGTTTAGGGGTTGCATGGGGGTTAAGGTTGCTTAAATAGGTGTGTAAGGCGGTTTAGACCCGTCAGTCCCCTTCGAGCGGCCGCTCGGGCCCTGTGAGCGGCCGCTCACAGGCCCGAGGCCCGCGTGAGTGCCCCGTTTCGTCACCCGACGCGTTATCCTTCGATGTTTTCGTTATTTCGGACCGTAACAAGTGCAACCCCATGCGTTAAGACCCTAATCAACCTCATACTCCACTTTTAGTGATTTTTATTAACGTATTCGGTTTAGGTTCACACAATCACGTATGGTTTTCACATAAGTTCATCAAATATCACAGAGACACATAAGTTCATTATTCACCAACGTCCGAGGTTCACTAATCATGTAACCAGATATTAACTCACAACAATGTACGTGTGTCCTATCTAGCTAACCCTAGTTAAGTATAATGCAAGGAACGTAACTAGAGTTTAGTTAAAGTGAGAACCTCAAATTGCGGGATATCACATCATCCCCAAGTTGAAAAGAATTTCGTCCCGAAATTCAGTAAGTAAACAGTAAAGTTGGCGTCAAGTGAGTGTCAAGTTGGAGAAAATTCCAAATAAAAAAAAAATTTTCTGGGTGTCACATCATCCCCAAGTTGAAAAGAATTTCGTCCCGAAATTCAGATCAAGTTTTTGGTTATGTGCCCTGAGTTCTCCTAAAAGAGTGGTGCCAATGCTGGCGTTGTGTTCGATGTCGCTAGCCAGATAAGATTTCCCTCTACCAGACCGAGGGATTCCAATCACTATCTCGTGCCAAGGATTTCCATACATGGCTGGACAACCCGTCCACGCCCATGATGACGATAGAGCTACTAAGAGTGGTGCCAATGCTGGCGTTGTGTCAATGCTGGCGTTGTGTTCGATGTCGCTAGCCAGATAAGATTTCCCTCTACCAGACCGAGGGATTCCAATCACTATCTCGTGCCAAGGATTTCCATACATGGCTGGACAACCCGTCCACGCCCATGATGACGATAGAGCTACTAAGGACAGTTGGGATGATGAGATCGATACCTAAAGGTTAGTTAAACCGTACAGGTTTCTACTCGTGATAGAGTTATGTAACGTCAACAAGCTTACCATCAGTTAGTTCTACAGTGTGTTTGGGTTCAAGGTGAGTTGGGTTTCCCTAGAATTTTGCTAAAGTCCAAGGCACGTGTTCAAACAACATCAAAATCAAATAGGACATTAGCATGGTTTATCATTTGTAAAGAACGTAGCCGTCAAACATTGTTGTCATCATTGTTCCCATTGTTGTTGTCACCGTTGAGTTGGGGACAGTCCCTTTTGAAGTGGGTTTCACTCCCACACTGGAAACGCCCTTTTCCAGTATTTCGACGACTCTGCTGCCCCTGCTGTTGCTACTGATTCTTTGGGAATTGAGCACGACAGTCCTTAGATGCATGACCAGCTTTTCCACATCGTTCACACTTTCCATCCTCACATGGACCAGAATGATGATAGTTGCACTATTCACACTTTGGGTGCCTCCCCTTGTAAGTACCTGGTTATTGTCAGAAGGGGTCTGGTTGTTGTCATTTGCACCTTACCTCTTCCGATGCTGCTGACTGCCACCACCACTTGAGACCTTGTTCGAGCCATCTTCCCATTTCCGCTTGTTTTCATTAGTACCAGAAGGTGAAGCACCACGCGGAGGTAACAATCCCTCTCCCACCTTCTGATCAGTCAGCTGATGAGCCATCCGAATAACCTGCTGAATGGTATTGAGGATAGCAGCAGTGACCATGCTCTTTATCTAGCGTACCAAGCCCTTGATATACAATTCAATCCTCTTGTAGGGCGGGTTGGAGTAATTTGGGCACATTGCCGCCAGTTCATGCGATCTGGTGGTGTATTTCTCAATTTCCGATCCCACAATCTTCAGATTGAGATACTCAGTTTCTAACTTCTGGATCTCGTCTCGAGGACAATATTCCTCCTTCATCAGTTCCTTGAAGTCTACCCAAGGTGTTTCGTTAGCCACTTCCACACCTAGCATCTGCACTTGAGAGTTCCACCAGGTTAATGCCAAGTTTTCGAGAGTAGCAGTGGCATACTTCACTCTGTCAGCTGGTGGACAGCTACACATAGCGAAGCATGATTCCAGTTTTTCGAACCACCGCAGTAGCCCGACAGCTCCTTCAGATCCACCAAAGTTATGAGGCTTGCAGTCCATGAAGGACTTATAGGTGCAGGCTGGAGGGTGATGCCCAGGTTGACCAGCTGGAAAAGCTGCGATGGCTTCTACTATCCTGTCATTGATAAGTGCATTCAACTCCGCTTGAGTCATGTTGATGTTTCCCCGTCCATGTCCGCGTCCAGCCATGGTGATCCTACATTCACCATAAACTTATGAGACATAAAAGCATGTGGGCCATACGATTGTTCACACGTAGTGTAGGCGAACTGGAATAAAGAACAAACTTTAAGAGAACACTCAGTCTCGACTTGGTCTAGAATAAAAGAAAGAAAGATCAAGCGAATGAAGATAGGAATCAATCGTCTTCGTGCTCAGTTAAAATAATAGAGTCTCCATATTCAATCTCTTCGGGTTTGATGGGTTCGGGTTCCTTCTCTAATCTCTCCCTCCTCCTCTAGTGGTGTAAGTGTTATCTAGAGTTATTCGCGTGTAGTAATAATGTTGCACCATGTTCAATAGTTGGTTCTCGCACTGGTACTCGATGGCTAACTCCCCATCCGTGAAGCTGGTTGGGATTTTAGTCCCAATTGATGCGCCACATGGCCTAGCTTTCGTCCTTCACCAAGGGGGTTCTCAATATCGGATTTAGTGTTAAAGGATTATGTATCTCCTATAACCTGTTAAGCAAGTATACATAGCCCGAAAGCCAGTTGTGCACTTAAGCTGTGAATGTACTAATGCAATGCTTATGCTATGACAGTTATAGACTAGACTCACCATGCAGTCCTAGTTCACTATAACCAATGGCTCTGATACCAATCTGTCACACCCTCAAATTTCCACTGCGGGATTTATACCGCGAGGCGCGTGACATACCAGGATCCCATAGCCATAAGTCATAAGAACGACTCTAAATGCCCAAACCATTTAGTTCGTTATTGAAAATCACGTTTAGCGTTTACCAAAAAGTTCAGTTAAGTTGCGGAAGCGTAAATCAAACATAACCATTTAAGTTCAAGCGCAAAACAACGCGCCCAAAATAAAACCGTTGAATGTAAAGTAAAGTATGAGTTAAATAATGTTCACAACCCATGACACATGATGCATGTCCTATCGTGCTCCGAACCTAGAGACCTGCAAAAGCATGCTATCGTGTGTCAACATAAAGTTGGTGAGTTTACAAAGTAAGGTAAGTAAAAGTGTAGGTTTCCTAAACCAAGAAAACAATAGTTAGGTTTTCCCCAAACCCAAAAGTAGTAATCAACAACCAAAACCAAGAACCAAGTACCACTAGTTTAGCGTATGCCAAGGGTAGCTAACCCATTCATGATAACTAAACAAGAATATACCGAATTGCTATTTGAACGATGCACTCGCCCCGCGAGCTGGTTTTTGCCTCCCATCATTCCTATCAACAATGATAAAATCTAAGGTCGTAGTTCACGCCCGGCTCCCAGCACGGTGTGAGGTTTGTCAAACCTAATAGCGCTATTAATTAGTAACCCGCTTGCCACCCGGCAACTCATTCGGTAAATAGTGAAGGACTTCCATGATAGAGTGTAGTTTAGTTCATCAAGGACACAGAGTGTGAAACTAGCAAAGTAAAACCGACCCACACAAGGAGTCCATACCTGAGTAGTCCCAAATGGACTAGAAAATAGTAGTCCCAAACCGGACTAGAATATGTTAAGTAAGTTGTCTCGACCCGAGACGCATGCTTTTGAGAAAAGAGTAGTGAAACTCACCTTAGTATGCAAGCAAGTAAATCCAAATCCCAAAGTAGGGTGTGCTACCGACTCCCTATTACATACATCACTAAGTAAGTATATGTGTAATACCATTACACCATATAACCCGTTTGTCCAAGGCGTTTAAACGTTCAAAAGTGTGTAGGTGACGCCTAGTGACTCTACAAAAAATAGTAACCCTACGGACTCGTTGGTGAATGCTGTAACACCCCAACCGATGGCGGAAACATCGGGGTGCCACGTATTGATGATTGTTCGGTAGCTCATGGTAAATAATAAATTCCATTGGATGATTTAATTGAATTACGTACAATTGTTCTAGAATTTGTACATCAAATTGAATAAAACTATACACATATCATCAAGCATCAAATCAAATCTTCAAGCAAATAGAACCTGAAACATGTTAAGTTGAAAAGGTTTTGGGTCAACAAAAGTTGGTGGGAATTACATAGGTTTTTTGATGATTGAATAAAAATGTTGTGCAATTCATGTGTCATGTCAATCTAGTCCATATGTGAGAACATACTAGAAATAAATCGAGTGCATAATCAACCCTGATGACTGTTATAAAATGATACATACCATACGCTCATGGTCCAATATGTTATACGATAACAAACACCCACGTTACCTTTGTAGGAGGCACGTATCCGGGTGGGATTGTCAGTCCAATAGATCTATCAATGTATACCGCCGGCTGATCAATGTTAATGATTATGCTAGAATGATGCTTACTCTAATCATGCTCAAGACATAATGCAACATAGAAAACACATAGACACATTGATGATTGAATTGCAATGATGATGTTATAAACATGTTTCACCCCAAAAATGGTGATAAATAGAAAAGGGGCTATGTAAAACTCACCTTCGATAAGTTGCATATACTTCTAAGCGTCGTGAATGTATGTGAGGCGAATCCCGAAGGCTCATCCTAAAGTTTCAAGTACCCAAAATAAGCGTCTAAACTTAAAAGAGTCTAGGTTATCGAGAATTGGGCTCTTAGGGTTTCATAGACCAAATTTAGGGATTTTAGGGTTTTTGAATTAAACTCTAATTGGTTTTAATAAATGTGAATTAAGAGTGGAAATTAATAATAACCCAAATAAATAGAAAATTTCCAAGTAAACTTTATTCTGAGATAGAAACATTTCAGAATTTTTATAAACTCAAAATTTTAATATTCTAGTATTTTAAATTGATCTATTATTATTAATAATGAAATAATTAGGAAATAAATATAAATAATGTGCAAAAATGTTATTTTCATTTTTGTACAGTAGTTTATATGTATTATAAGTGGGAAATAATTTAATAAATTATTTTCCATATTATTTTCATTTTAAAGTGAATTTAATCGAGTTAAATCAATGAAATATAATTAAATTATAAAACTAGATAAAGTAATATTTTTACAGAAAATTAAACTACCAAAATGTTTTATATGATTATAAATATCTCTACAAAAATTTTGGTGTTAAAATGATTAAAAAAAGAATTTTCTATGAATTAATTATGATTTTAGCAAAATATATACATAAAAAAATAATAAATAAATATTTTTCAGAAAAATAAAATTATAAACATAAACTTTAGAGTTTTGTGAAGCTATGATAAATTTTATAAGAATTTTTGACTAAGTTTGTTATTTTTAATAATTAATTGAATATATAAGTTATATATATATATATATAAAAATCAAGGAAAGGAGGTAAAAAAATACTTCACAGATCCGCCCCTCATGGGGCTCGAACCCGTTACCTTTATCATGAAAAGGCACGCCCAGACCAACTGGTCTGGGTGCGTGTTTGTTGTCTGATTTAGATCAGATATAAATTTATACACTTACCTGAAACATCAAAATCCCCCAATTTAAATCTTATAAACCCTAACCCTATAATCGATCTACTGATCAATAATTTGGTACAGATAATAAAATTAAACTTAGGGCTTTTAATCTACAGGTAAAGACGAATCAAACCACGTACTTTAATCGTACCAACCTGGACCGAAAGATGGTGTATTTGAATGAAGCAGACACTGAACCCAATCGCTCTTAAACTCGCTAGGTGTCGTTTGAATGGAGAAAAATGAGTAGGGGTTCTCTTAATCGGCCTCATGTGTGTGTGCAGGTTGATTTAATTGCAATATTATCGATTATATTTACGAATTGGAATGTTGACCAAAGATAAACATATACGCGTTTAATTTGCTTAAAATTAGAATGTTTTGATTGTAATTGGGCGTGCATTGAACGTGAATAATCAATCAATCAGAGTTGTTTCCAAATCTTGGATTTAAACGCGTGAATTTTTGATGTAATTTGGGAAATGGTTGCTGCAGTTGACTTTTAGTTGTTGACTGATGTAATTAAGGCAAATGTTATATATATTTGGATTGGAATATAATCACAACAGGCTCGTAGCTCAGATGGTTGGTACATGGTCTGGAACCCAGTCAGACCCGGGTTCGATACTTGTGGTTGGCGTTTTGTTTTTTTTTTTTATTAAATTAGGAAGGGGAAGGATGTGATTGGGCCGGGCTTTCAGGTGGGCCGGGACATCTGTTCTGGGCTACAGCTTAAATAGGAAGAGGGGGTTTGGGCTGCAAATTAACAAAGGAGGTAGTATGTTAGGGTGTTTGGGCTTGGACTAACAAAATCAATTACTAATTTTGTTGTTTCCACAATATTGTTTTTATGTATTATTATTATTATTATTATTATTATTATTATTATTATTATTATTATACACATATATATATAAGTTGCGTGGTCGGGAAAAATAAAAACTTAGGTACGTTATGAAAATATTAAAATTTGGCGATGTTACAGTCTCCCCTACTTTTAGGAACTTCGTCCCGAAGTTAAAGGAAAACACTAGGTTTACAATTGGTCAACTACTGGAAACCTTGATAAAATTTCACACTACCTTAATGTACCTGTAAATTCATGATTACGTTCCGGACCGTAATTACCAATTTACCTTACATTAAGATTTTGCGTCCTTTTATGACTTTACCGATTGTTGAGCAGGTCTGATAGTCTCCACCAGTCGTTGAGCAGGTGGTAGGGCCTCTCCCGACTGTTGGAAAGACATGATGACCTCTACCAATCGTTAAGTAGATTGTTTGGTAGTCAACTAATTGTTGTACAAGTAAGCACGTATGATCATAGATATAGCAATTAGTTCATATTAAAGCAAGCATGCACACAGATGTTATAATAATACTAGAATTTATTACTTGAATCCAAAAAGTGTCAATACATAGATTTAAAGGTAGACAACATTTAAATGGTGGGACTTGCTGTTAAGTAGCTGGAGGGTCTTGATCTCGGATTAGTTTAGGGCATCGGTTACGGAAGTGATTTGGGTTTCCACATTCATAGTATTGACCATTGTTGTATTTACCAGAACGATTAGGATTAGCAACCTGAGCAGGGTTGGTTGGTATTAGGGTTTGGGGTCAAAGGTTATAATCAAGTGTATAAGAAAACATGATTGTGGTATATGCCAAATATTGTAAAAATTTGAACAAGTTGAAAATGAGCAAGTGTCGATGGAGAATTTAGAGACTAAATATTGTTCCTATGGATGGGAATATTTTATTTTCAAAATTTGTTTTCGGCAAAAGCAAGGATGGCTAATTAACACATTTTTTTTTTTTTTTTTTTGCAAATAGTACAAACTAACAGGATTTAAATTATAATATTTTGGTGAGTCAATGATTTCAAACACGATGTCGGATTTCGAAAATCAAGATTTTGTTGAGACATTTCGTTTAATAGACTTCGAGTAATCCATAAAAGAAGTGATTCTTAATAGATTAAAACATTTTTATCGAAAATCATTTGTTACGCCAATAAATTGTTCAATAAAAATTTGAAATTTAGAAAATAAGTTTGTGGAAATAAAAGACTCTTAAAAAAAATATTTATTTGTTATAGTTTGTGAAATTCCCAAGTGATGAAAGTTTGACAAAATTCAGTACTCTCTAACTTTGGTGCTAGAGTATCCTCAATACACAGATTATAAGGTTATAGTTTAAACAAGGATTTAAACATCTCAAATGTGATGAAATTTTATGGTTGATGGTATCTTCAAAATATATATGTATATATATATATATATATAAACATAAATAAAAACGTAGGGATGGGGGGAGTTTAAAATAAAATTGGCCAGAAATATCAAAGATAATAGATTTATGTATGATGTAAGGGGAAAACATATGATTTGGGTTAGATGTTAAAAATAATTAGACTTATGGGTAATATTATAAGTTTGTAAAATGAATTAGGATTGTGAAACCCAGAAATGATTCATGAAGTTTAAGCTAATGAGGGAATTATATAAGAAGAAAATACATTTGAATTGTAAAACTTTTGAGATTCAAAACTTAGATTTTATACGGGAGTGAGGGGGTATAAATGAAAATGAAACACAAAGATTGTAAATATCTAGTCCCGAATAAACGAAAATGTTAGCTTATTAAAACAGATCAGGTCTAAGCCCAACGAATTTGCCTTAATAATCTAGAAGTACGTTAGGATTGTAGCAAATAAGTGGAAGAGAGTAGGCAAGACCAAGTTAGGCTAAGAATAAGGATGGGGATAGGGATAGAGAAAAGGATAAGGTAGAGCAACAAGTAATTGAAGCAAATACTGGTTAAAGTCCTAAGGTTATAGACTAGATTATTTTTCTAATAACCTAATTCCCTATAACCATGGCTCTGATACCAATCTGTAACACCCCAACCGATGGCGGAAACATCGGGGTGCCACGTATTGATGATTGTTCGGTAGCTCATGGTAAATAATAAATTCCATTGAATGATTTAATTGAATTACGTACAATTGTTCTAGAATTTGTACATCAAATTGAATAAAACTATACACATATCATCAAGCATCAAATCAAATCTTCAAGCAAATAGAACCTGAAACATGTTAAGTTGAAAAGGTTTTGGGTCAACAAAAGTTGGTGAGAATTACATAGGTTTTTTGATGATTGAATAAAAATGTTGTGCAATTCATGTGTCATGTCAATCTAGTCCATATGTGAGAACATACTAGAAATAAATCGAGTGCATAATCAACCCTGATGACTGTTATAAAATGATACATACCATACGCTCATGGTCCAATATGTTATACGATAACAAACACCCACGTTACATTTGTAGGAGGCACGTATCCGGGTGGGATTGTCAGTCCAATAGATCTATCAATGTATACCGCCGGCTGATCAATGTTAATGATTATGCTAGAATGATGCTTACTCTAATCATGCTCAAGACATAATGCAACATAGAAAACACATAGACACATTGATGATTGAATTGCAATGATGATGTTATAAACATGTTTCACCCCAAAAATGGTGATAAATAGAAAAGGGGCTATGTAAAACTCACCTTCGATAAGTTGCATATACTTCTAAGCGTCGTGAATGTATGTGAGGCGAATCCCGAAGGCTCATCCTAAAGTTTCAAGTACCCAAAATAAGCGTCTAAACTTAAAAGAGTCTAGGTTATCGAGAATTGGGCTCTTAGGGTTTCATAGACCAAATTTAGGGATTTTAGGGTTTTTGAATTAAACTCTAATTGGTTTTAATAAATGTGAATTAAGAGTGGAAATTAATAATAACCCAAATAAATAGAAAATTTCCAAGTAAACTTTATTCTGAGATAGAAACATTTCAGAATTTTTATAAACTCAAAATTTTAATATTCTAGTATTTTAAATTGATCTATTATTATTAATAATGAAATAATTAGGAAATAAATATAAATAATGTGCAAAAATGTTATTTTCATTTTTGTACAGTAGTTTATATGTATTATAAGTGGGAAATAATTTAATAAATTATTTTCCATATTATTTTCATTTTAAAGTGAATTTAATCGAGTTAAATCAATGAAATATAATTAAATTATAAAACTAGATAAAGTAATATTTTTACAGAAAATTAAACTACCAAAATGTTTTATATGATTATAAATATCTCTACAAAAATTTTGGTGTTAAAATGATTAAAAAAAGAATTTTCTATGAATTAATTATGATTTTAGCAAAATATATACATAAAAAAATAATAAATAAATATTTTTCAGAAAAATAAAATTATAAACATAAACTTTAGAGTTTTGTGAAGCTATGATAAATTTTATAAGAATTTTTGACTAAGTTTGTTATTTTTAATAATTAATTGAATATATAAGTTATATATATATATATAAAAATCAAGGAAAGGAGGTAAAAAAATACTTCACAGATCCGCCCCTCATGGGGCTCGAACCCGTTACCTTTATCATGAAAAGGCACGCCCAGACCAACTGGTCTGGGTGCGTGTTTGTTGTCTGATTTAGATCAGATATAAATTTATACACTTACCTGAAACATCAAAATCCCCCAATTTAAATCTTATAAACCCTAACCCTATAATCGATCTACTGATCAATAATTTGGTACAGATAATAAAATTAAACTTAGGGCTTTTAATCTACAGGTAAAGACGAATCAAACCACGTACTTTAATCGTACCAACCTGGACCGAAAGATGGTGTATTTGAATGAAGCAGACACTGAACCCAATCGCTCTTAAACTCGCTAGGTGTCGTTTGAATGGAGAAAAATGAGTAGGGGTTCTCTTAATCGGCCTCATGTGTGTGTGCAGGTTGATTTAATTGCAATATTATCGATTATATTTACGAATTGGAATGTTGACCAAAGATAAATATATACGCGTTTAATTTGCTTAAAATTAGAATGTTTTGATTGTAATTGGGCGTGCATTGAACGCGAATAATCAATCAATCAGAGTTGTTTCCAAATCTTGGATTTAAACGCGTGAATTTTTGATGTAATTTGGGAAATGGTTGCTGCAGTTGACTTTTAGTTGTTGACTGATGTAATTAAGGCAGATGTTATATATATTTGGATTGGAATATAATCACAACAGGCTCGTAGCTCAGATGGTTGGTACATGGTCTGGAACCCAGTCAGACCCGGGTTCGATACTTGTGGTTGGCGTTTTGTTTTTTTTTATTAAATCAGGAAGGGGAAGGATGTGATTGGGCCGGGCTTTCAGGTGGGCCGGGACATCTGTTCTGGGCTACAGCTTAAATAGGAAGAGGGGGTTTGGGCTGCAAATTAACAAAGGAGGTAGTATGTTAGGGTGTTTGGGCTTGGACTAACAAAATCAATTACTAATTTTGTTGTTTCCACAATATTGTTTTTATGTATTATTATTATTATTATTATTATTATTATTATACACATATATATATAAGTTGCGTGGTCGGGAAAAATAAAAACTTAGGTACGTTATGAAAATTGTAAATTTGGCGATGTTACAAATGCGTTGGTTACAATTAATTTCTACATTCCGTATGTGTCTCAAACAAGTGTACATCAGTTACATGTCAATTCCATACCACCTAAGACCTCAATTAATCACATAAGCACATATTACACAATCTGTGTTTTCAGGACAGATTGTGCACCATCAAAACCAATTTATTTAAAATAGTAAATCAGTGAGTTAATCTCCCAAATTTTTACTGAATATTCTTCGGGATTCACTTAACAACCCTTATTTTTGTTTTGCCTTAAATCCAAGCACAAAAATAATTAAAATTCGTTTAACACAGCTATGTTCAGAAAACTTACACAACAGCTCAGTTTAGTAGAAAAATTCCCAAAAATTGTGTATTCATCAAAACGGGATGAATCCAATTGGAAAACTCAAGATACTCCAATTAACCTTCTGTAAAAATTTCATAACCTAACTCTTTATAAAACTCGAGTTATGATGACTTAAAGTCGACTCAGTTTGTTACCCGAAATTCTGATATGACCTATTTTCAATGAAAATTGCAAAAACGACTCAACCGACGTCCAAAACACTTGATTTTACCCATTATGAAAAGCTAAGACCAGGTGTGATTCATCCATGCAAAGAAAATACCAAAATCATCATGTTAAGTTCGTGTTACAGCTCCTACAAGTTCGTCTGATCATTCTGTCCAGATTTTAGTTTCGCCTAAATCATACTTTAATCGACTACCGTGTGCATAAAAACAATCAACAAACATCAATCATCATTACCAAACATCCCTAATACTTATTTTGATCAGATTCTACTACTAAACATGCAAAGATCACAACTTTAAAGACCAAAACATCAATAACTTGCGCAACAAATATCCTATGATGTTACTAATCGTTTATTATTATGTTTGATCCGTTTAATCTTCAAAAACTTCATGTTTTAATGATTATTAAAAACTTTCAGACCTGGACAAACTTTGTTACATGATTTTTATAACAAAAACACAAGATAAAAGTGTAAGGAATCAAAGATTATACCCTTGGCTCTTCGATTCGATCAACCGTGCGCCTTTGGAGCTTCCCAATTGATGATCTTGAGCCTTAGCAGGAGCTTTAGGGTTAATATTTCGTGTGGGGCAGTAAGGGGGCGATTAGGGTTGAGGTTAGGGGTTGCATGGGGGTTAAGGTTGCTTAAATAGGTGTGTAAGGCGGTTTAGACCCGTCAGTCCCCTTCGAGCGGCCGCTCGGGCCTTGTGAGCGGCCTCTCACAGGCCCGAGGCCCGCGTGAGTGCCCCGTTTCGTCACCCGATGCGTTATCCTTCGATGTTTTCGTTATTTCGGACCGTAACAAGTGCAACCCCATGAGTTAAGACCCTAATCAACCTCATACTCCACTTTTAGTGATTTTTATTATCGTATTCGGTTTAGGTTCACACAATCACGTATGGTTTTCACATAAGTTCATCAAATATCACAGAGACACATAAGTTCATTATTCACCAACGTCCGAGGTTTACTAATCATGTAACCAGATATTAACTCACAACAATATACGTGTGTCCTATCTAGCTAACCCTACTTAAGTATAATGCAAGGAACGTAACTAGAGTTTAGTTAAAGTGAGAACCTGAAATTGCGGGGTATCACAGGGGCGAGGTGGGTGTGGGGGTAAGGTGGGTTGTTGGGATGGTGGAGGTGCAATGATGGGGGTATAGAAGTGGTGATGGTGCGGTTGTGGTGGTAGTGGTGCAACGGTGGTGGTGGTGTAAGGTGTGGTGTAGTGGTGGTCGTGTAGGAGGTTGAAGATGGTAAAGGTGGGTGGGTTAGGTTACTAGAGTGTGTGTATGGAGGCAAGATAAAGAAGATGGTTTAATAAGTAGGGGTATTTTTGTCTTTTTACTAAAAGTTAACAGACTTAGTTAACTGAGTTTGCAATTTGGACTCAATAGGTTAGTTAATTTCTAGTCAGGGACTCAAGTAGTTAAAGTTTTGAATTTTAGGTTCAAGTAGTTAAAAGCATTATAACACAGGGACTCATATAGTAATTCACTCAAAATAGTATACAAACAATTACATGATAGTCATCTTCTTCCCCATTTCATTCTTTTGAAACCCTAACCCTAGATTCAAATCTAATAAACGAAATACAAAACTGATTCGATATCTGTTATAAGGGGCTTTCATAGACTATGATATAAGGAATAAAATGGCATAAGAATTTGGGACTTACAGGAACGAATTCAAGTAGAAAATGAAGCTTCAAAAATTGAAAGAAAAAGGCCCGATTGACCAGCTTTCTGGACGCGTTTATGTGTTTTTTATGGGTTTGTGATTATTAGAGGTGCAGAAATTGAATGGAATAATCGGTATATATAGTGGACAAGTAAAATCGTGTTTTAATTCGTTTAAAGTTTTCCGGCTGTTTCATCATTAAACCCGGTTTTAAAACTCAATCAAAACGCATGGTTATGAGCGCTATTATGAGGGAATTCGATTAAATCACATGGAGAAACGTTTGGGAAACGAAAACGGACATTAACACTCGTTTAAAATCTGGTTTTGAGCTCGCCAGTCCGGCAAGGTGCCGGCCGGAAAACCTTGGCTGCTGGCTCCTATTTCTTTTCTTTTCTTTTTTTTTTTTTCAAATCCAAGTTTCTTTGTTTGGCACAAATGGTCCCTATACTTTTAACTAGATTAGATTATTATAAAACTAGGTTAGTTTTTCTTTTACACAAAACTAACTATGTTTATTTAAGAAATACTTAATAAGTTTATATTTTTATAAATTTAACTCAAAATTTTGATATATCCCAAAACTTATTTTACGTTTTAAACGTTTAATTTTTACCTTTAAATTAACTTTAAAATAGATAGTTTTATAATTGTCGCATTGTTATTCGATTAAGTTATGTCTAACATACGTATTCAGTTTAAATGTAGACATCTCCAAATGAAATGTAGTGATTAAAGAAAACATTTTTTTTCGAAAATGATAAAAAAAATACAAGGACTATAATTAATAACTTGATGAAAAATGAGGGTGACGGATGTCACACGTGGTATTTAAAGCTGTTGCCACAACTGATTATTAGGGTGAGGTGATTTTCTATTTTTTTGAATGGAGATCTTGGTTTATCTTGGTTTGTACTATTCTTTACTCTGTGGGCTGATAGTTTTTTGTTCTTGGGCTAATTAATTTGTTTTGGCCTATCAAAAGAATTTCATGCAAGAATTGTAGGACAAAGAAAGGGAGCAACAGATTGTTGCTTGTGTTTGCATAGGGCAAGAAGGAAAACAAATTTCTGGTGATTCTATAATCGGGTAGCGAAATTGGTTTGGGAGTAGAGTTTTGTTTTCTATGTTCGGATTTTGACAATTATAGTTCTGAACCGTGATTGTATAACCGATTTTTGTGATAACAGTTGGGTTTGGTCGTATTTATCTACAAGGTTAGTTGTAGGAGCAAATCGGTTTTGAGAGACATTGTTAAGTAGAACAGCCGTCAAGTTCAGGCCCGTGCCATTGCTGTGTTTGTTCACTGTTTCTGGTTTGTTCTCGTTTGTTATTGTTATAACTTATATGAGATAGTAGTAATCGTAATGTTAGATGGTTTTGGGTGTCGGTTGATTGGTTTATGAAGGGAACTTGGATGTGGTACTGACGATGGGTAAAACTTGGAGCAAATGGAACCAGATGGTTTGGAATGCTTTGGGTTTAAGGTATTCCTGCTCGGGCGTGCTGATGAAGACATAAATGAAAAAAAGGGTTAGTGGCAAGTCATGTGAACTATTGCTAGTTGGATGATCTTTTGGTTAGGGTTTGTGTTAACTGGTCGTGTGTACGGTCATAGAGCCCTTGGTACCGCTTGCTTTCCATGAAAGCTCGACTGTTGTTATAAATGTTTGCCTGTTAGCTCATATGGAATTGTGAAGTTATCCTTGTTCGTTGGTGATCTTTGTAATAGAACGGGTGAAGATTTTCGCTGGGGAAGTATGAGTGAAGATTTGACTCTTGAGTGTTGGTTTGGCATGGGTTGGGATAACAGGGTCATTGGGAGCTTGGCATAGTTGACTTGTTGGGGCTGCATGGAGGTGTGGACATTTTTTTAGAGTCGGTGTCATAGATAGGAAATTCTGCTTCTGAGAATGTGTCGTGGTTCGATGCATTGGGACTTAGTGGATGACAGTGAGACTCTTGGGTTCGAGATTCGAGATTCTGGTATGCTTCATTTCATGTTACCCACTGTAGTGAAGTATTATTGAATCTGTTGAAGACTTTTGGGAGATATTGGTTTATGTATCACAGGAAGAAGTGAACCAACTTCCAAGCATGAATCCTGAAGCCACATGGATGTCAACATGAGCATATTCGGAGGTTTAAACCTTGATGGGGATTTGGTAACAGTGGGAGCACGAGGGTTGCTCTGGCATAGTTACATAGTAGTGTTGGGTTTTGAGACCAGAATTCCGAATGGAAAATCTTTCCATTGGTGCTTGCTGTGTTTTGGAGAGAGTTTTTTTTTCCTCTGGAGTCTCTAGAGTCGGTAGTGTGAATCAGTGGGAGCCGATTGAGATTGAGGATGAGTTATTGGCTGGTTTTTCCATAACTAGGTCTGTGATGACTGTATTGAGGCTGTTGGGAGTTTCAATGGGCCTTTTCAGGGAACTGATGAGAAAGGCCGTTGCAACTAGGTTGATTCGTATTTGAAATCATAGCTTGTTCCTGGAGAACTGGAGGCTTGGATAACTTCCGTCGTTAAAGTTTTAGCTTGTTCTTGGAACTAGAGATTAGGGGGATTTATTATTGAAGATTACTGGATGACTTGGTTGATTATTTCTTGGAGGCAGGCAAAAGTATTCGCAAGGCCTTCAAGTGGGAGATTGTTGGGTTATGAAGACCTTGGGCCTGGTTTGAAATGGAGGCCCGTTTTGGTTTCTTGTTCCCAAAATTTGAAACCCTAATCATGTTTTATATAAACCTAATCATTATAATTGTAATTGTTTTCCTTGAGCTTAATGAAATAACCTAGTTGTAGCCCGTGGACGTAGGTCCCCCACTGGGACCGAACCACGCAAAATTCTTGTGTCGATTTTTTTCTCATTTGCGTATTTATATCGTTTGTGCATGTGTGTTGGTTCCGCTGCGCCGCCTGAAACCTAACACTTTTAGGCATTAATTATCTTTTTGTTGATTGGTAAAATTCAATAAAAAACGGGTAAGCCCTCAAAATAAGGACCGTCAAACACAAACACCTTTACAACATATACAATGGAAAAACAGTTCAATCCTTATACTGAAGGTCCCTAAACTTTGTGTTGGTGCATTTCCGTGTGACAATAGTTTACTAGATAGAATAGCTAGTAGATAGTCGTTTTTATAACGTGTAATCGTCTTTCTTGTAATTAACAAACTTGGTTGATAGGTTTATTGTGTTTTACCCTAGCGAACAAAGAAGATAGGAAACAAAGAAGTTAGTAAAAAAATAAGATAGTCAAGGGAGAAGATGTTAAACAAAGAAGATAGTCATCTTCTTTGTTATGTTGTGTGCATCTTCTTTGTATGCAGATCAGACCATGCAAGTATAAATACCTAGCATGTGGTGTAGGCTAGGGTTGGTCATTCTAGTGAGTCAGTAGCCACGAGTTCGTGTGTGTTATCTTGAATTGATTGTAATCCGTTTATAGTCAATAGAAGACGTGATTAAAGTATTTCATCGTGTTCTTAATCGTTTGATTGATTCATAGTTTGCATAAACATCTATCAAGGGATTCTGCACCTTGATAGATCTGATCTAGCTTGTTATCAATCAATTCCATTAACCTACACTTTGAACGACTACGTAACGAGAAAAACGGCAAAGATTTAATACTCACTATGACCTCACAAACCTTCGGCAAAACACCTTCAAAGACTGCAGCATTTCGAGCTCACCAAACCGCCCATCAAGTTGTCATGATGATCCCGCGAATATTTTCTTTGCCCATTTCGTACATCGAACCATATCAGGAAGCCGCATAATATCTTTAATATCAAAAACTATGATCGGATCCAGACGACACCATTTTTCAATGAAATACCAAACTCCGAAAGTGAAGGCGCATCCCGTAAAAACATGTAATGAACTCTCTTCGTCGATCTGGCATTACTTATCTATCCTTTCAAAATGCCGAACTCATTTTAACAAAAATAAATAAATAAATAAACTTCATGTACCTAATTAACAAAGTGTTCATTACACCGTTAGGCCTTGTGATTTACCTAAAATAACTCCAGACGTTAATAGTTTTTTAAAACAAAAATACTTTGAAAATGAGCATTTTATTCTCCTTATTTGAGTTATTGCTATAGTTTTTTAATTCTTACTTTTTTTTTTAATTATAAAAGCTACGTACTCCGCTACAGAATTATGTACCAATACGTAATTAACTGATATGCATTTAACATTTTACTCTAAAACAAGTATAATGTTATGTGATTTTAAAACCGTTATGTGATTATATACCAATACGTAATTACGTTACACTACTTGACTATGTACCATTATCGAATTACGTAACCCTACGTAATTACGTACTTACTGAGCAAATTTTTGTGGCTTCTTGCTATATATTAACATCGACAATTATTACTCTTGGCTTGAAGTATACATATTAGCTTTTTTTTTTGGTCTCCTACACTTTGCACGAATTTGGTGTGTTGTAAAATAACATTCTCTCATATAAATAACCCTTTTATTGAAAATATAGTTATTTACATATATGGTCTTTTTGGTTATTAGGGGGTAAAAATGTTCTTATATCCAAATTTAACAGAAAAATTAATATCAGTTGGCAGGTGTTAGTATCTAAAGATGTTATTTTAAGTACATCCTAAGGGCCATCTGTATAATTAGCTCTTAAATAAGTTCTAAAACCTGCTAAATGTAAATATATTATAACATAATGTTTTTAAAGTATACAAACGAGTTATCGCACATAAAATTTTTTAATCTGAACATATAATGGTTCTCTATGCATGTGTAGATTATGGATACACAATCTAATCAACACATGAGTTGCACATGTGTGGAGTCTATAAATAAACCATTTTTTTTATATATATACATTTTCTTTAAATTTGAAGAGAGATGAATAAATATCATTGCGTTACAACTTACAACTAATGTATTTAAAAAAATGTGTGTATATATTTGTATCGTTCCTGCGCTCGCAATAAACTAAAAGTTGTGTTTTGCGTGTAACCATGATCCGTACGTGTACATATGTTTGTGTGTGTGGATATGTACCTATCAATAAGAACAAATTCCTATACCTTTAAAAACTAACGGATATTTAGAAAGGAACATTCTTCATTCATTGAATTAATGATGCTATACTTCCTTCGAAAAGTAAGTGAACAATGAAATACAAGACCATAAAACAAAACAAACAAAAATTTAAGAAAATAGAATACTGTAACAAATTACGGGGAAATTTCCATAAGAACTCCAAATTAACAGTTGACATCCTCTCATTAAGACTCCATAGATGATTTCATCAACTAATCACCCTGCAAAATCCATGCATCCATGATTATGTCAGGAAAATTCATATATGACCAACCACATTTGTTAAATTTTGGGTTAAAAGATCATACATTGCACTTTAAGTTGTAGGGTTAGGGGTTCAAGAACTTATAACATATATAATTATATAAAGTTACCTGAGTAGTGAGTAGGAACCTTCTCAATTTAGAGAGAGCACGTGTACCCCGGAGGAGGGGTCTTGCCACAGGTAACTAGCAGCTCTAGAGCAATTGGTAGATAAATATTTAGGTTCAAAAGCTTAAGCTTTAGAGTTGTGCACAAACAAGCTGCAGCTTCTAGCTCCGCTAATCCAGCTAGAACAGGGCAGCATTGGTTAACCGCGGGGTCACCCAATCCAATGTGGACTAACCCTCCTAGAAGGTCCACACAAGCTCCTAGCTTTAGGGTGTCAATTGGGCATGTTTCAGGTGGAGATGGTTCTGGTGCTGGTGTAGACTTTGGTGGTGGACAAGGTTCTGTGGTTGGTGGTGTGACAATTGGTGGGGTGATAACGGGTGGCAGGGTTACTGGTGGTAGAGTAACGGGTGGTTTAATGGGTGGGAGGGTGACAGGTGGAAGTGTGATTGGTGGTTTTACGACTGGTGGGAGAGTGACTGGTGGGAGTGTAATTGGTGGTTTTACGACAGGTGGGAGAGTGACAGGTGGAAGGGTGATGGGTGGTTTTACGACGGGTGGGAGAGTGATAGGTGGAAGGGTGATAGGTGGTTTTACGACGGGTGGGAGGGTGACGGGTGGTTTTACGACCGGTGGTTTGACAACCGGTGGTTTTACGACGGGTGGTTTTACGACGGGTGGTTTGACAACCGGTGGTTTTACGACGGGTGGTTTTACGACGGGTGGTTTGGCAACCGGTGGTTTTACGACGGGTGGTTTTACGACGGGTGGTTTGACAACCGGTGGTTTTACAACAGGTGGTTTTGGGGTGGGTGTTGGCTTGCCACAATTACAATCAAGTTCAGGATTGGCAGAAGAAACCAAGAACATAGAAATCAAGAACAAAGCGGTAAGCTTCTTAGAGGACTCCATTTTTGGTGGATGTAAAGTGATCACATGAAGAAGGAATTATATAGAACCAATAGATATTTTCGGTTTCACTTATTTGGATTTCAATCATTTTGTGTTATTTTTGAAAGGGTACATGCATCATGTTGGAAGAAAATAACAAGAAAGTTTAAATGAGATCACAAGATAAAAGTTAGGGCACATGGAATTGTTTTGTGCATATTGGTGGTGACAAATTTTGCAAGTTGTCAAATCATCATTTAGCATTTTGTATATGCATTTGTATTTTTACCTTGCATTATTTACGTGTATATGTTAATTAGAAATTAAGTTATGAGAGATGGGATAGCACCTATAAGTTTAATTGGGTATTTGAGGGTTTGGACTTTGGAGTTTTGAGAAAATACCACCAGAGTTTGACACATTAGGAGGGTTTCGAGATCTTATCTTTTCAATCCTCATTAGAAGGAATTTATCTACATTTGTATATGGTTTACACTCAATTGAGTAGTGCACATTGTGGTCCGAGTGTCCGCGTACATGAATTCTTTTATCTCCTATTATTACGGTGGTTTGTGACAAATTCAGTCATTTTTGTCACTAATATATGTTTGGTTATTTAGATGTTAGTTTATTGATTTATAGACTTATTATGGGTTGGGTCGCGTTGGGTTACATTATCATAATTAAATAATTACAGAATTAGGGTTGTAACCGAACTGAATGAGACATTGTTCATGTGCATTACTTTAGCCTTTATCGCACAATAGGAAGCCTTTGGAAATTACTTCTATGGTTTTAACGTCTATATGAGCTTATTATCATTAGTAGTTGATCATTAGTAAGAACTTGGTCAATTATCAGTAGCAACCGATCCAATAAAAGGCGAAGGATAATGGGGGACAGGGGGTGCCCTAATCCACGCCGTATTTTGGCTCAGTGGTGAAAGTTTGCGATTTTCGTAATTAATTTTTATATGAACTGACTCTGGCTCCCATCAATAGTGAAAAAACTGGTCTTGTGATTTTTGGCGCCCACCACACTACGATCCATTACTATATATGATGAACAACAAATAATATGCTCACTATTTTTTTTTTTTTTTTTTTTTGAAAGGTTAATTTCTCTTTAATCATGTAGAAATTTAGGGTTTCAACTCACAAACAACAGAAACAGAGCCAACATAAACTCTAACCAAGAACAAAGGAAAGTAGGCGACAAAATCTTATTAACCCAACCCAAAGTTTACCCAACCAAATACCCAAAGATCTCAGCAGATACTGAGATCATAATAATGGTGTTCAACCAACAATAAGGATCTGCTGGTCATTTAGACCAGCAGATCAGAACGTACAAAGGAAATAAACGAAATACAGACTTACAACTAAGACAATAAGATGAAACCCTAGAAGACAATACAAACAACTCAAAGAGAAAAATAGAAAAAATATGTGAGACTGAGAATCCCAACGAATGAGCTGCCCCTTTTATATCAGCTCTGGCATGTTCGATCATAGATGCCAAATAGACGGTTGTGATCAAAACAAATGAACGGTTAGATCAACACCTCGGATCCTGAAACAAGCTTACAACAAACATAACAAATGGCCTAGGTTGGGCTCAATAACAGGCTTATCAATCTTTGGGCTTATCAACCAGGCATAACCAATAACCATACTTAGCCCAAATAACCATACTTAGCCCAATATAATATAAACGTGACATGTTAGTGCGCATGAATTATAAATGTATAAGATATCATTTTAACATCCCCCCTTAATTCAAACACTAAACATGTTACTTAAACAAAGTTTACCACACAAGTACTCATGTTGAGACCCATAAAGTCCCTTAGTGAATATATTAGCGACTTGCTGATCTGAAGCAATTTTGACAACCTTAATAAAACCTGCACTAATCCTCTCTCTTAAAAAATGCCAATCAAGATCAAAGTGCTTGGTTTTATCATGAAACACTGGATTCTCTGCTATAGACATAGCAGACTTGCTATCACAAAACAAACTCAAAGGCAACTTACTTTGAATTCCTAATTCTTTCAACAAATTAGAAATCCAAATAAGCTCACAAGCAGTAGAGCACATAGCTCTATATTCAGCTTCTGCTGAAGATCGAGCTACAGTGCTTTGGTTTTTACTTTTCCAAGAAACAAGACATTTACCTATAAACACACAATACCCAGTAACAGACTTACGAGTGATCAAACACTTAGCCCAGCCAGCATCTGAATATGCTGACAGAGTTAGATCACTCTTTTCAAACATAATACCTTTACCAGGTGACTACTTAAGATACCTAAGCAGTCGTAGTGCAATTTTTAAAACACTTTGAGTTGGTTTATGCATAAATTGACTAAAAAATTGCACTGCATAACTTATATCAGGACGTGTTAAGGACAAATAGATCAACTTCCCAATAAGTTTCTGGAAACCAGTTACATCTTCTAATAACTGATTATCCTTATTACTTTGAACTGTTAAAGCATAATTCTGTTCAATGGGAATAGAAACAGGCTTATAGCCAAGGTAACCAAACTCAGTGAGAAGGTCTAGACAATACTTTCTCTCATTTAGGCATATGCCTAATTCTGAGTATAAAACTTCTATACCAAGGAAATATTTCAATTTCCCTAAGTCCTTAATTTGAAAGCTTTTCTTTAACAAGTTTTTAACACTACAAATTTCATCCTCATTATTGCCAGTAAGCACTATATCATCAACGTATACAAGTAACACAACAAACACATTATCATGAGACTTAATGAACATAGAGTAGTCACATATACTCTGAACAAACTCTATATTTTTTTAACACATCTACTAATTTTTCATTCCATTTTCTAGGTGCTTGCTTCAAGCCATATAAAGACTTTACAAGTTTACACACCTTAGACTCATTACCAGAAGAATACCCTTCTGGTAATTGCATGTATACATCCTCAGTAATAGCCCTATACAAAAAGGCATTGTTTATGTCAAGCTAGAACAAAGTCCACTCATTATGAACAGCTAAACTCAAAACACATCTGATGGTGACCATCTTGACAACAAGAGAAAATGTTTCTCCAAAGTCAAGACCCTCTCTTTGGTTATACCTTTTGGCAACCAACCTAGCTTTATACCTATCAACCTCTCCATCAGACCTATACTTTATCTTGTAAACCCACTTACACCCTATAGCCTTTCTACCTGGTGGCAGATCAGTAACAACCCAAGTGTTGTTCCTGTATAGGGCTTCCATCTCATTATTCATAGCCTCAACCCAGCTTGGATCTTTTGAGGCTTGTGAATAAGATGTGGGTTCTAAAGACTTGTTAATACTAGAAACAAAACACATATTTTCATGTGACAAATTAGAATAATTAACAGACTTTTCAACACCATACTTCACCCTCCCTTCTATCACATAATCACTAAATTTCTTAGGTAATACAGACTCCTTACTAGACTGCCTAATAGTATTAGGTCTACTTCCCTCAGAAGTCCTTGTGACATCACCTGATCACTCTAACCCAGGATTATCAAGGTCTCTACCTTCAGACCCTCCAGGTTGATGATCAGTATCCACCTAATCTACATCACTAGAAGTTCTATGGGAAACACTTGACTCCTCCATAGGTGAGTGATCATAAACACTAAAGGGTTCCCCTTCATCATCGGGAAGGTTTAAAAAAGTTTGTTTTTGTTTGTCACTTAATGAATTTTCATTTTCAAAATTAAAGAAGTTTAAATGATTCAGATTATCATAAACAATATCTTTGTATTCAGTTTTAAAAGGAAATGTTTTCATAAAATCTAACATCTCTGGAAAACTCAATCTTTTTTGTATCTAAACAAAACAGTTTATAACCCTTTTTTACAGAAGAATATCCAATTAAAACACTTTTATCAGCCCTGCTACAAAGCTTATCAGGACCATCAAGAAAAGTTTTAAAACATAAACACCCAAAATTCCTTAAGTGACTAAGTTCGGGGGGGGGGGGGGGGGGACCCATACATATACTCATAGGGACTCTTACCATTTAATACTGACGAAGGGATCCTGTTAATAAGATAAGCAGCTGTAAGTATACACTCAGACCAATACCTAAGGAGAACACTGCTTTGAAACAGTAGTGCTCTAGCTGTATTTAAAAGATGCCTATGCTTCCTCTCCACAACACCATTTTGTTGTGGAGTGTAAGCACAAGATGTTTGATGTAATATACCATTTTTATTACAAAAATCACTCATTTGTTTGTTAACAAATTCAGTACCATTGTCACTCCTAAACACTTTGACTCTCTTAGAGAACTGAGTGACCACTAACTCATAAAAGTTTTTTAGATTTTCAAAAACATCACTTTTGGTTTTTAGCAAATAAACCCATACTGACCTAGAATAGTCATCAATCACAGTAAGAAAGAACCTATACCTTCCCAGCTAGTGACCTTGTAGGGACCCATACATCAAGGTGTACAAGGTCTCCCACAGCTTTAGACTTGTGATCACTAAGTGGAAAAGGAACTCTAACTTGCTTAGCCTTGTGACATATCTCACAAGGTTCAGATCCAGACTCACTAATGTTTAATGAATCTTTTAACATAGCTAGAACTTGACTAGAAGGATGACCTAGCCTACTGTGCCAAAGACTGTGTTCAGTAACACTATCGAAACACAAGTTACTAAAACTAACATTCTTTCCAACAAAATACAGTCCATCTTGCTGCCTACCAGTCACCAGGATTCTCTTTGACTTGGAATCCTGAACATAACATTGGTGTTCATTAAACAACACATCTAACTTATTATCTTTAGCTAGTTTATGTATAGACACCAAGTTAACACAATAGTCAGGTATATAAAACACATCATGTAAGACCACCCCATCAGCTAATATAATATCACCTATCTTAGTGACTCTAGCATTTGTTCCATTAGGGTGTTTTACTTCCATGTTATACATAGACACATCAATAGAATTAACTAAGTGTTCATCATTACCAACCATATATTGATTAGCCCCAGAATCCATTATCCATCCAAACAACAGGGCATACTTAACCAAACTAGAACAATTAGAGTAATTCTTAAACAACTTAGCAAGTTTAGACAAAACAGATAGACTAGAAAAACCATTGACTATAACAGTCTCACCTCCTACATTTGAACTTTGAGGATCTCCACTAGACTTTTCACTGATCAAGTTCATCAGCATGGAAATCTGTTCAACTGTAAAAGGTGAAACAGAACCAGAAGATACATTTGCACACACATTGTTACTGTTATTAGGCACACTAGTTCTCCAATTATTTTGAGTTCTATTTGCATTGGTTTTACCATTGTTAAATTGGTTATTATTGTTAGACTGATTACCAAATCTTTTCTGAACTCCAGTAGGGTAACCAATAAGTTCAAAACATCTATCAATAGTGTGCCCAATCATGTTACAATGTGTGCACTTAATATTAGGATTTGGTCCTCTAGTGGACCTTCTCCTATTGTCAACAACTTGATTAGACTTAGCAACAAAGGCAACATTATTACCCTTTGATCCACTACTTGTGCCTCTATGGGATTCCTCCCTAGAAACAACAGCAAAGGCTGTCTTTACTGAAGGTAATGGATCACTGGTTAATAAGGTTGTCCTAACAGGTTGATATACATCATCAAGCCCCATCAGGAATTGCATGAGTTTAATCAGACAACTAAACTCATTGAATTCCTTGGCAGCTTGACATGTACAAGAAGGAAGTTGAACAATGGAATCAAAGTGTTTCCACATAGTGTTCAACTTGTTATAATACTCAGCAACAGAACTACCACTTTGTGTCAAACTATTAATCTTTTGATGCAGATTAAACATGACACACCCATCAATTCTATCATATGTATCCCTAAGATCAAACCAGACATCTCTAGCATATTTAGAAAACACTTGACCAACATACAACTCTTCACACACAGAATTAATCAACCAAGACAAAACAACAGAGTTGCACCTATCCCACTGATTTGCTAGGACATCATCATCAACAGACTTTACACAAGTACCATCAATGAAACCTAATTTGTTTTTTGCTTGTAATGCTAGTTTCATAGATTTAGACCACACATTGTAATTTTCAGTCCCTTTTAGCTTTATATTAATAATAGACAAACTAGATGTATCACTAGGATGGAGGAACAATGGATCACTAATATCAAGTTTACTAACAAGAGTTCCTCCAACATCTCCACCTCCAGGGTTGGAGTCACCACCACCAGGGTTGGCACCTCCACCCCCAGCAGGATTCACAATATCACCCATGAATACAAGTCAGACAAAGAACAATCACACAGACAAAAGACAGATTAGCAGAAGACTAACCAAGAGTGAACAACCAATAGTAGATAAAACCCTAAGAGATCGAAGCTGTGTCAGGGGTCAGATAGTGGGTTCATCACTCATAGGTGCCCACCCAGATCTTAACACAGGAGATCTTTATTAACTATATATATAGTACTATTATATAACAAAAAAACAATCAAGACAAGTAATGAAACAATTAGACAACAATCAGTCAAGACACCAAATAGTTGGCACAATACCGGTCCACCTAACCCAGTCAATTGCCCTAGACACAACAACAATTAAAAACGAAGATAGAACAATCTCACAGCGAGGGGGAACCCAAGTTAGGGTTTCGCCAAACCCACAACCAACACCTTCACTTAGGGTGCTGAGTTATGGGTGCAATTGAAGCAATTATTTCCACTTCCAAGAACCACCAGTGCTCCTTAGCCAACAATAGTTGACTCCAGCTCAACCTGTAAACCAAAAACACCAACAACCCACAAGAACGTAATAGACCAGATTTATAGAATCAGATCAAATCTACTATCGCAACAACCAGAATAAGGTCAAGATCTATAAAGAAGATCAAAACCCTAACAGACAAAAGACAAACACACAAAGAACAGCGGAAGAAAACAAGACAGACACCAAGAATCAAGAGCCTAATGCTCTGATACCATGTAGAAATTTAGGGTTTCAACTCACAAACAACAGAAACAGAGCCAACATAAACTCTAACCAAGAACAAAGGAAAGTAGGCGACAAAACGGTGACAAAATCTTATTAACCCAACCCAAAGTTTACCCAACCAAATACCCAAAGATCTCAGCAAATACTGAGATCATAATAATGGTGTTCAACCAACAATAAGGATCTGCTGGTTATTTAGACCAGCAGATCGGAACGTACAAAGGAAATAAACGAAATACAGACTTACAACTTAGACAATAAAATGAAACCCTAGAAGACGATACAAACAACTCAGAGAGAAAAATAGAAAAAATATGTGAGACTGAGAATCCCAACGAATGAGCTGCCCCTTTTATATCAGCTCTAGAATGTTCAATCATAGATGCCAAATAGACCGTTGTGATCAAAACAAATGAATGGTTAGATCAACACCTCGGATCCTGAAACAAGTTTATAAGAAACATAACAAATGGCCTGGGTTGGGCTCAATAACAGGCTTATCAATCATTGGGCTTATCAACCAGGCATAACCAATAAACATACTTAGCCCAAATAACCATACTTAGCCCAATATAATATAAACGTGACATGTTGGTGTGCATGAATTTTAAATGTATAAGATATCATTTTAACAAATCCTTGTAGTCTTTGGGACTTGAACCCAAGACCCCCAACAACCTAGGTGTTTTAAAGGCTTTGCCTTTACCAATGGACCACCACCCCATTGGCATATGCTCACAAGTTTGTAGATGTTTTATTAGAGGCTTTGCCTCACTAAGCGTTTTTTGCAAGATAAGTCCAATTAAGAGCATATGGAAATCTTCAACTCGGATAGGAGGTTCTATTAACTACACATGGTTCTATCTATTTATTATATCTTATAGATTATAGATTTTGTTTTTTAATTACACAAGTGAAAAAGGAAGCCACTAAGGGTACGCGGAGTCAATAAAGTACGAAGCAACATGGGATCAATGAGGGGTCAGTACTAGCGAGAATATCGACTTGCCCCCCTCCTTGGTACCGCAAAGTTTCGACCATAATCAAGGGTGCCATCCCAATCAAGGCTATTTTTTTAACAATAACCTTTTTAATTACTGAAATCATCCTCATGGACATACCAACTCAAAAATCTTCAAATTTTTTTACACCAATCTTATCATTCTCTCTCAAAATTCTTATAACATTTATTTTTTGCATTGTTTCAAAGGATACAACCCTATTTTTGGGCAACACCCAGTTCTTATTAAAATAACCTAATATGAAGGTTTAGATGCAGAAAAGGGGTCCAAGCCATTTACAAAATGTAAACCAAATTCATGATGTACAAAAGCTAGACGAAGGTTAGTAGATAACACATTTACAAAATGTTAATCAAATTCATGATGTTGTTTGTTACACGTCTCGAAATATGATCTTCAATCACTGCTCTATTGGTGATCTTTACCTATGTTGTTACAACACCACAAGTATTAATAGTATATAACAACATATATCAGTATTACATGTCAAGCACCAAGTCAAACATCAACAAAACACAATTTTGTATAAGCTTGACGTAGGCAAGGCTAGGTTCAACGTAATCTATGCTGGCCATGGATTTGAGCTAGCAACCAGAGTAATATAGTTGCATTTGAGCGTATACTTCACTACGGCATAGCATCGTATGTTTGGTAGCATAGGGTACACCCTCTACAACACATTGATCTTCACCATTTCTTTATTTAAGCGAGCTGTAACAATCTCGTGCATCACATGTATTTGATAAACACACATATTTGCAAGTAATAAAGTGATACACGTGATTTAAACCATATTTTCAACAAATTTTAACTTTCTTAAATGATGACCACTCAACTTATATCATATTAACCCAATTCAACATCAATAATACCAATTTATGGTCAACCAGGTGGGTCATTTACCATCATATATAGTTGTTTGCACCATATGACTACCATCAAATCATTCACGAGTCACTACTTAAAACTACGTGATCTCATTAATAACCTTATGAATCATGTTTACAATCGGGTCACATACAACCTTTTTTCTGTTCTTTTAATATCTATTTTCTTCTTATTTTCACCATTATGCGTGATTTAAACGAGAGTTTTTCCTCTAAATAGGCCTTACCTCTTACCACTAGGCTACATTATTATAAAAACCATATAATTACATTCAAAACATTGTGAATCATGCACTACAAGAATTCCGGGCTTTTTGGTCGCCCTAAAGGTCAATCCAACCCCCAGTCGTTGGATTAACAAGAAGATTAACGACCCACATTTCATCGTTCTTTTAGGCTTTAGGGATGACCCCTTTAGGGGCGACGGTTGCCCCTAAAAGTCTAAAAAAACTGATAAACCCGCCTGATCTTCTTTCTTTCCCTCCTTCCCTTTTCCTCTAAAAGTTTGCACCTGCTACTTCTTTTCTTTCCCTCCGTCTCTCAATCCCTAAAACTCTCACTCTCTCAATCCCAAAAAACAAGGAGGCATTATGGCATCTATCAAAAAGCGGTACAAGAACCGCAAAGCCAACGCAAAGGAACATTTTAATAAAGTGTCGAGCGATGGTGTGGATGTGGAGACAGCAAGGCAACATCCCCCCGAGGGTATGAAACCTAAAAACTTGCTTCGAGCTTGTGATCACTTCTGCAGTTCTGAACATAAGAGGGAGTCTGAAATTAAGAAAGTCGTCCGCCAAAAACAAGCGAACACATAACGAGGTGGAACAAGCTCTTTTGTCAGTCACTGTCACAAAAGGTATACACACACACATATACATAGACGATAATGTTTATTCAACTTATAATTTAACTTTTAATGTTAAACAGGACATAGAACGGTATGAAGCATACCGTATTGGACATATAGGAAGGCAGGGGACGTTTGATACCCCTCAAAATGAAGAGAATTATGTAAGCATTTATTTATAATAAAATCTTTAAAAAAACCTCTCAAACCAAGGGAAAATGATCCTTTCAAACCTAAAAACTTAAAAATAATCTTTTCAAACCAAGGGGAAAATGATCCTTTCAACCCGAAAAACTTAAAAAAAAATCTTTTCAAACCAGAGGAAAATGATCCTTTCAACCCTAATCTTAAAAAAAATCACTGTACACCATGACAAAAACACACACACCCACACACACATTAATAGAACAAAAAAAACCTTAACTTCATCCTCACCAACACCCTCTTCATCCACGTTGTTAAGATCCGGCACGTGAGATGACCCCACATCAACAATAGTTGATTGCACCTCGTGGGAAGACCCAAATTCATCTACAACTTCCTTCCCCTTTCACTTAGATGTTCCATGGCTTGGGCTGATCATCGAGAGTGGTTGTGGGTTTTCCAGAAAAAAATGATTCACAATCTCGATATCCTCTGTAGAGAGGAAATCTGTTTGCTCGTTGTTTGGTGTGTTCGTCACCATTGTGTTACGTTTTTCCCTCATGATTAGGGATTTTGGAATTTTGGTTGTAGCTTGAAGATGATCAGAATGGAGCTTTGTGTGTGTGTATGTAAATGCATATATAATATGTGGATCAATAATAATGCAGAATGCACATTTTTTAGGGAAACTTGGTATTGGGATACATAAAAAGAAGTCAGTAATTTGTACTTCTCTTATTATAATATAACCCATTTAAATTAATTAAAAAATACTTAGGGGTGAATTACCTTAAACACCCTTGTATAATAACAACAAAACAATAACACATGCCATCTTCTTATTGGCTACATGGGGTTCTCTAGTTCTTGCATGAAATAGGGGTTCTTAGTAGAACCTAATCCTATATATATATATATATATATATATATATATACATACTATATTAATAAGCATATAGGAAGGGCAGAAATGGTCATTTACCACTTTTTAAGAGTCTTACAACTCATAAAGCATAATGTACAACTACTTAAAGCATGGTATGGTAGATTTGTTGAACACCCTTAAAAGCATAGCTGAATTTCACCTTGCATCTCATTGGTTGACAATAGCTACACACGGATCACTACACACGGATCACCCATGAACAAATCACAAGCATCCAAAACCTCATCATCCAATGGCTGATGAGGGTTTCAAGCCCTAACTAAAACACGCTCTCTACAAAAATCTGATTAGGGTTTCTTTCAAAAAAAAAAAAAAAAAAAACATTTCAAAATCTCCGCTCCCATCTGGCCAGATCTCTAGCTCTCCCTCTCTATGGCGATTCTTCATCTCACCAGATCTACCTCTCTATGGTGGTTGCGATTTATAGCGATTTAGGTCTCAACGGGTTTAGAAGGTGGTTGTCTGGTTGATATAAGTTCCGACAATCGACAAACCTAAGGTAAGATCGTGAGTTTTTCATCACTCATTGCATGTTTTTCTTCATGTAAGTAATCTTTTTTTTTTGTTTTTGTTTTATGTCTGCCATGAAGAAACCTGCAAAAAGCTGAAGAGATCTACTAGTGCCTTCTTCGTGTTCAAGTAAGTAACCGTTCTTCTCTCACCGCTTTAGTTTATTTTTTTTTCATGATTTGTGTATTTTTTTGTTGTATGTTTGGTTTAAACTGGTTTTGTTTTTTTTTTTTTTTATATGTTCTTGTTGAGATGAAGCAGAGAACCATTGAAAGTTATGAATAAACTTCAATAACGAAGTGTTGTGCAAGGTAAAATTAAGAAATCGATTGGTGAATTTGTTAGCTCCATTGAGGATGACATCTCTTGGTAGTTTTAGGATGTTTTTTATGCTCATTTAAATTGTTGTTGAGTTGGTAGTTATTAACGTAAATTGTGTTTTCTCGAATGGGACAGTGCAATTTGTATGTTAACTTTGTAGTTATTAATGTAAATTGGAAAATTCAAGTTTTAAAGTTGTGAGCTTTAGGTCTCTTTATAGATAGATGCATAGTTATTATTTTATGTTGTTTTGTTGCTGTTTAGGAGATGTTTTGTTGTTGGTTTGTTGCCGTTCTGCTGGTTTTGCTATTGATTTGTTCTGTTTTGCTGCTGGTTTTTTTTTTTTTTTCCATCGTTGTTTATGTGTGTGTGCTGACTTATTCCACACTTTTTATATTGGTTACCATAAGTTGGAAAGTTGTCATGACATGGAAGAGAGTGGTTTTAGATTTAGTGGTAAGAAGATAAATTTGTTTCTCATTCTTGCATGATTGAGTGGTTTTAGACACTTGGATCTCTAAGTTTGTGACTGCTCTTGATTACTTTGCTACAAGTAAAAAATAAATGGTGTCTTGCTTTAATCTTTTGAAAACATAAGTCTGATACGCTTGTTCTCTGTAATTGATTTCTTTTGAGATCCCAGATACATATTTTGCATATAAGTTACTGGAGCCAAAATGGGCTAGATACAGGTGAGAAGGCATATTTAATACATGTCATTGTTTATGTTTCATGTATATCCTTTTCTTTATCTTAATGCAAACTCTTTTGAGATTTTGATTAGTTATGGGTTTGTTTTTTTACTTCCACTATGATTTTTAACCCTTCGGTTTTTCTCTACACTGTTTTGTACTCTCCAGAATTATGAGTTATATTTTCTGCAGCCACATAAACACCATTAACAGCAAAATCTAATATTAGTTGCAAGATACTGCCTTCGCTGCAAAAGTGTATACAAGTGAGTATGTCAAACTTAATTAATCTAATTAGGATTTTTCAGGTTAGATGAAATCATGGTTTTAAAAAATGTTTTGAGGAGTGTGCCTCGAGGCGAGGCGCTAAGAAAATGGGGCGCACCTCATGGCATTAAGTTTGTACATACGCCACCTGATCCTGAACTAACTGGGCCATCCTAACACTATTTGAATCAGAACATTCTTTAATTTGTTGTTTGGTTCAAAGTTTAAAAGAACGTAAACGAGCCTTATGGTGAACGTAGACGTAAGCCCGAGGCAGATTAAAAAATATATATAAATTATATATCTAATAAAAAATAAAGCAATTGACCTTAAAAGAGTCTATAGCATCAAATATAAAATAATTTACCCAAAAAGTTGAACATTAAAAAAAATACCTCAAAAACACCCTAAACGACAAGAGGCGCATGTTTTCTTAGCGCCTTAGCCCTTAGAAGTGTATGTACAAACTGAACTCCATGTCTTGATTAACTTTGAAGTTGAAATGGTTATCTTATGATGGATGTATTAAATTGTTTGACAGACTCTTGCTCTATGGTAGTGTAAAAATTCAAATTTTGTATTGTATTCAAACTTTTGTGACTGTTTATTGTTTAGTAACCTGACATGTTTATTTTCCCACAAATATTTCATTCATTTACATGGGGTTGTTAAGCAATTTTAATTCATTTTCTTTCTAACCTGGTACAATATAAAAACCAATTTTTAGAACCGTGGTTGCGTTGCACTATTTTCTCATGGATAATTCTAAAGTAAAAGTTGGAAAAAAAAATGAGCGTTACAATTTTTAAAACCATGCGATTAGGTTCTTTAAACCCGCCATGGAGTTCTGGCATTTACCACTATTCAATAACTTGTGGATATGTATGTTTGAGCTTATGTATCTATACATCATGACGGCTTATATCAGGAGAACTTGATAAGAGAACTTAGTTAATATAACTTGGTTCCTCTGTTGATCGGTGTTCAAGTAACGTTAAGAGGAAAAGGATCAGAAAAAGAGCAGCTGACAACGTGGCAATATAAGAGAGATTAAGATGTTGATTCAACATCTAATCGCTATTCATCAACTTGGTTTGGTTTGTTAATATGTAGGATAATATTTATATATGTTTTTATCAACTTTGATGTATTTCTAAATATCATTTTTTTAGCGTTTATACTGCAACTTTTAAATATCCTGGAATGTTTTGAGTTTCTAATTTCAAAAGTCTCCGATTTATATAGGAAATGAATAGCTAAATAGTTTATTATACAAATTCCTCAATCTAGAGGACAATCAATAAAATAGCAATGAAAACTTTGTATGAAGCCGAATAGAATATCAAGATTTTAGAAAAAGTGATACAACTCTATCAATGATATCACTATAAATTATCTTGATTTGGTCTACCTCTAGAAAAGAAAATCAAAAGTCAAATATACATTCGAATTAGCTGAAACTAAACCGGTAATTGACGAACACAGAACTCTCAATCAATCTATAAGCGGTAACCAACTCTTAAACAAACATCTAACGCATCCTTGAACTAAATATAACAAAAAGTGTAATCACTTGTTGCATTCACTTTTGTATGATAGTTCAAAATCAATTCCACCTACCATAAATATAATGCACACTTAAAAACGAATCAACATTATTGTATATGATCTTTTCGCTCAAACACTAGCATGAAGTTTCTGCCGCAACATGAACAACCTGAATTTTAAATTGTTAGTGCCACCGCATCGCGCGGGTTTCTTACTAGTATATATATATATATATATATATATATATATATATATATATGTAGCTATGTAATTCTATTAAATCACTTTTGTGAAATACAACAAAGGTTAAGGTCACGTTTTGAGTCTGAACGTCAACGGCTCGCCGAAGAAGAAGAAGGAAAAGGAGGAGGAAGCAGCCCCCAACAGTTGGATGAGGTTGGTATATATTTGTGTATGTGCCTGTTTAGTTGTCATGTTTTTTCAATTGTTTGTTGGGTTTAAAGTAGGTTAAAACTAATATTATTTGGGGTGTTTGAAGGTTGATATTTTTGAAGAAGTTCTGGGCAAACGCCGCGGACATCTGTCACACCCTCAATTTCCACTTGCAGAGTTTTACCGCGAGGCGCATGACAAACCAGGATCCAAGTCAACGGTCACAATAAACAACTCTATATGAAGATACATGACGTTCAAAAGACACAGTTTTCATAATATTAAAAGCAGTAGCGGAAGCATTTAATAAGTTACAGACCATAGACCCAAATGTGCCAAATGTTTATTACAAAACATGACTAAATCTAGATGTCAATGCAGACCCGTGCGCCTAGTTCCATTTGAAGTTTCCTTCGCCCGTTTTGCTACGTTCGACCGTTTGATCAGGTTCGCCCAACATTCATCAGGTTCGACCCGTGGAATCTCTCCTTCGCCCATTCGTTTGGTCGAAGGAGTCCAGGTTCGCCCCTGTTGTACAAATTTTCCTAAAAACACTTCAAACACATTCGAAACACCACGAAACATCAACAAACACAGCAGTCAAGTATGATTAACTTATCCCTACAAATCCCCACCAATTTTGCCCTAAAACCAGCTTGTTTTAATACTTTCCCAAAATGGCAAAATTATGGAAATGTCACATCATGCATGAAATCTTTACCCAATTTGGAAACTTTTTAATACGAACCTATATTCATCTACAAATGCTCAGTTTATCTTGCAATCAAAAACCCTCATTCATTTTATCACTAATACTTAACATGCACAAGCCCTAGATTTCATAAAATCCCCAAAATACCCATAATATCACCATCTATCTAATTGTAACCCTAAACAACAATAAACCAACATCAATAGCAACCTTAGATCATGTTTCTAGCATTAGAATAGCAGCAAATCATTAAACAACACATATCATCACATAACACATAATTAACATATGTTTATTGATTCAAAACCTATGTTTAATGATAGGGTTTAGGTTTAGAAAGATGTTTAAAGGGTTTTTATTGATAAAATCTTTCTTAGAACAGATCTGGACATTTAGGGTTAGTTAAAAACGAAATAAAATGCCTTAAAAAGATTTAGGATTAAGAACACACCTTGGATTCTTGTTTAGATGTTCTAGATAGGTTAGATTATGAAAACGAAGAGCAAAAACTCCTTCCTTAGAGATTAAAATCGTTTGAGAGTGTTTTGAGACGGTTAGGGTTTGTGAAATGGTGAAAAATGACAAAGTTTGGTATTTATACTAATCCTCCTTCGCCCCCTATCAGTGGTCGAAGGTAGCTTCCTTCGACCCTTTCACAGGGTCGAATGAGCCATGTCCTGGTCGAAGGGAATTCTTTTAATTCCACATTCCACGTTCGCCCATTTACAAAGGGTCGAACCAATACAAAGTTCCACTTTTGACCACTCGAAGTGGTCGAACCAGACCTATGTTCATCTAGTTTTTCCAGTTTGTCGTGTTTAACGCATTTTAACACACCTTAACATATGAGCATGCAACCCTACTCTATGTTTAACATATTTAAGCATGGATAATCGTCTATACATCATTTAAACATATCTATGTATATAATCCACCACACAACCCATAATCTACACATACACTTAATTAGTTTATGTAATGTCACAAACAACGGGACCCGGTCTTAGTGTATTCCCAAAATGACTCCCAATGATCCTCCAGATCATTGAACCCTGGACAATCCTAACTTGACCCGATTCAACTACCCTAGTTAAGTCCGTTTATAAATGTTTCCCGCTAAGGTAGACTTAGATGTTACTATAAGGTTTAAGCCAAATATGCCGGGTGTCACATCATCCCCACGTTGAAAGAATTTTCGTCCCGAAAATTGCACAAAGCCCCAAGGTGAAAGAAACGAAAAAAACGAAACGAAAAGAAAATTTACCGGATGTCACATCATCCCCACGTTGAAAGGAATCTCGACCCGAGATTCATTCCGCTTCAGCTGTAACATGCCTCAATTCGAACGCGCGTTTCGGAAAAAGATGAGGATGTTTAGCTTTCATCTGATCCTCCCCTTCCCACGTGAACTCCGGTCCACGATTCAAGTTCCAACGGACATTGACGATGCGGATTTTACTCCGACGAAGGCTACGAATCTTGTAGTCGAGAATCTCGACAAGTTCCTCCACAATGCGAAGACGATCATCAACCTTGATCTCTTCCAGTGGTACAATAAGAGATTCATCAGCCAAACACTTCTTCAAGTTAGACACATGGAAGACGTTGTGCAAACTACCGAGCTCTGCCGGTAAGTCAAGTCTGTATGCCACCGGTCCAATCCGATCCAGGATTGCGAATGGTCCGACATAACGAGGGTTAAGCTTGCCACGCTTTCCAAAGCGTATGACGCCCTTCCATGGTGAAACTTTCAGAAGTACCCTGTCCCCAACCTGGAACTCCAAAGGTTTTCGACGGCGATCGGCATAACTCTTCTTATGATCCCACGTAGCAGCCAAACGATTACGAATTTGCATGATTTTCTCCGAAGTTTCGTACACAAGTTCCGGACCGGTGAGCTGGCTCTCGCCCACCTCGGCCCAACAAAGTGGTGATCGACATTTCCGTCCGTAAAGAGCCTCGAACGGAGCTGCCTTGATACTAGAGTGATAGCTGTTGTTGTAGGAGAACTCCACCAACGGTAGGTGAATCTCCCAACTCTTACCAAAATCGATAACACACGCCCGAAGCATGTCTTCCAAGGTTTGGATCGTCCGCTCACTCTGTCCATCAGTTTGCGGATGATAAGCCGTACTCATATCCAACTGAGTACCCAAAGCCTTGTGCAGAGCCTTCCAGAAACGCGAAGCAAAACGAGAATCACGATCAGAGATAATAGAGACAGGCACCCCGTGCCAAGCAACCACCTCCTTAAGGTAAAGTCGAGCCAACCGCTCGAGTCCATCGGTTTCCTTAATAGGTATGAAACGTGCCGATTTTGTCAACCGGTCAACAATCACCCAGATCATATCGTAACCACTAGGTGACCTTGGTAGCTTGGTGACAAAATCCATCGTGATTCGCTCCCACTTCCATTCTGGAACCTTTGGTTGTTGCAGGAGACCAGACGGCCTCTGGTACTCCACCTTGACCTTTGCACAAGTCAAGCACTTGCTGACATAAGAAGCTATATCAGCTTTCATGTTTGGCCACCAATAAAGTATCCTCAAATCCTGATACATCTTATCGGAGCCAGGGTGAATTGAATACCAGGATTTGTGAGCTTCATCCAAAACAAGCTCGCGCGATCCCCCGAACAATGGGACCCAAACACGTCCCGCAAAATAGTGTAAGCCATCAGTCCTGAGTTCAAGATGCTTGTCAGCACTGTGCATAGTCTCAGCCTTAAGGTTTTCCTCCTTCAAGGCTTCCAACTGTGCAGAACGGATTCGGTCAGGCAATGACGAATGAATGGTGAGCTGTACGGCTCGAACACGGCGAGGATTCGCAGACTCCTTCCTGCTCAAAGCGTCCGCCACAACGTTCGCCTTGCCAGGATGGTATTTGATAGCACAGTCATAATGGTTCAGGAGTTCAACCCAGCGACGCTGCCGCATGTTCAACACCTTCTGGTCGAAAATATGCTAAAGACTCTTGTGATCGGTGTATACTTCACACTTGGTACCGTACAAGTAATGTCTCCAGATTTTCAACGCAAAGATCACCGCACCCAGTTCCAAGTCATGAGTAGTGTAGTTCTTCTCATTAACCTTGAGTTGACGAGAAGCGTAAGCAATAACCTTCCCGTGTTGCATCAATACACAACCGAGACCTCGAAAAGAAGCGTCACACACAACGAAGTCATCCGTACCCTCAGGTAAGGATAAGATAGGTGCAGAACAAAGTTTAAGCTTCAGCATCTGAAATGCTGATTCTTGTGGTTCATCCCAGTCGAACTTTCGGTCCTTCTGGGTAAGAGTAGTCAGGGGCTGAGCGATCTTCGAAAATCCCTCAATGAAACGACGATAGTAACCCGCAAGACCTAGGAATTGCCGCACCTCAGATGGCGTCTTTGGTGCTTCCCAGTCCTTAATAGCTTAGATCTTAGCCGGATCGACATGAATTCCCAGTTCATTAACCACATGTCCTAGGAATTGAACTTCACGTAACCAAAAATCACACTTCGAGAACTTAGCATACAACTGCTCCTGTCTCAAAAGTTCCAAGACCAACCGTAGGTGTTCTTCATGATCCGCGTTGTTCTTGGAATAAATCAGAATATCGTCAATAAACACGATGACGAATTTATCAAGGTAAGGTTTGCAAACGCGGTTCATTAAATCCATGAACACCGCCGGTGCGTTAGTGAGACCAAAAGGCATGACCAAGAACTCAAAATGGCCATAACGAGTGCGAAAAGCAGTTTTCTGAATGTCAGCTTCCCGGACGCGCAACTGGTGATAACCGGACCACAAATCAATCTTTGAATAGTAGCTGGAGCCCTGGAGCTGGTCAAAGAGATCATCAATGCGAGGAAGAGGATAACGATTCTTGATGGTCACTTTGTTCAGCTCACGATAATCGATACACATGCGAAGACTTCCGTCCTTCTTCTTCACAAACAAAATAGGAGCTCCCCACGGGGAAGAACTCGGTCGGATGAAACCCTTTTCCAAGAGTTCCTGCAACTGGCTGGACAACTCTTGCATCTCGGGAGGTGCAAGATGGTATGGAGCTCGGGCAATAGGAGCTGCGCCCGGAGTAAGATCAATACCGAACTCAACCTGACGATGGGGAGGAAGACCAGGCAAATCATCAGGAAACACATCGGGAAAATCACGAACCACCGGAATATCCTCGATCTTCTTCTCATCGTCAGAAGAAACGTTAACAAGTGCCAGAATGGCTGAACAACCCTTCCGAAGGTATTTACGGGCTTTCATGCTAGAAATGATACTCAGCGGAGCACCGCTTTTCTCGCCATGAACCGAAAGAGTCTCTCCATCAGGGAGAGGGATCCGAATAACCTTATCGAAACAAACGATCTCTGCACGATACAACGATAACCAATCCATGCCGACAACGACATCAAAACTACCCAGGGGTACCGGCATAAGGTCAATGGGGAAAGACAACCCCGACAGTTCCAAGTGACATTCCCTAAGGGTGTGTGTCGCTTTGATTTTCTTACCATCAGCTAGTTCTATTAAGTACTTAGCCTCTAAAGTTGTGGATACTATATCTAGCAATCGACTAATGTCCATAGATACGAAACTCTTATCGGCACCAGAATCAAACAAGACATAAACATAGCGATCATTAAGAAGGAACGTACCGGTAACTGTGTCTGGATCCTGCCTAGCCTCTGCAGATCTAATGACGAAAGCACGTGCAGTCCTGCCTCCACCGCCGTTGTTCCCATTACCGTTTCCGCCCCTCCCATTATCGCCCTGCTTCAGTTTAGGACATTCACGCTTGAAGTGTCCTGTATCACCACAATTATAACACCCCTGCTTTCCTGGAGTCCCCTGAGCAGCAGGAGTAGGAGTAGTAGCAGGAGTCTGAGTTGGGTTGAGTGCCACCCTGCATTCCTTAGCATGATGCCCCAACTGATGGCACCGATGACAACGAGCCCGATCACAATTCCCAGAGTGGTGAAAATCACACTTGTTGCACTTGGGATGCTTCCCAACATACCCACTCGACTTCTGTCAAGAAGAAGACCCAGATGAATCAAACTTCTTCGCCGGCTGAGATGGCGCTGGTACAACACTCTTCCCCACACCATCCCACTTCCTCCTGTTCCCCTCAGTAACCTTCACAGCAGCACCCTTAGGAGGCTAAACACCTTCTGCCACCTTCAGGTTAGTCATCCGATGAGCTGATCGGACAACTTCAACAATAGTGGGAAGATTCCCAGCAGCCACCAATCCAACAATCTCCGGCACTAGCCCAGACACATAGTGCTCGATCCTCCTATACTCGGGTGTGTGCAAATAAGGGCACAACACCGCCAGCTCATTCCTCCTCACAGTGTATTCTTCAATCTCTGAACCCACCATCTTGTACCTCCAGACCTCATGTTCCAACTTCTGTACCTCCTCCCTCGGACAATACTCACCTCTCAATAGTTGCACGAACTCCGCCCAAGGCATAGCAATAGCCTCCCCCAATCCCATGTTCTGAGTAGTAGCATTCCACCACAACAGTGCAGGCACCTCAAATGTCGCAGTAGCATACTTCACCCGGTCCTCAGCAGGACAGTTACACATGACGAACACAGACTCAACCTTCTCCAGCCATCGGAGCAGTCCCACCGCTCCCTCAGTTCCAGCGAAGTTATGGGGCTGACAGTCCCGAAACTTCTTATAAGAGCACTGAGGTGGGGGTGGATTGGCACCAATACCTGAAACACGGTACACGAGTAAAACACAAACGAAAGGACATGAAACCCAAGAATGAGGCAAAGTTGACAGAAATCAACTCACCACCCATGGCATTAATCCCAGCCTGGAAATTGGCCATAGCCATGTTTACTTGCTGCTTTAGCAAGTTGTTCAGCTCAGCTTGGGTCATGTTGATGTTGCCACGACCACCGCCTCCAGCACGACCACCGCCGCCAGCACGGCCACCGCCGCCACCACGACGTCCACCACCGCGAGCACCAGACATGATCTAACAAATCAAGAAATCGAGGGATTCAGATTCACTTCTAGTGTCAACCACTAGAAATTCATAAGAGTTAACTTAGGGACGAATCCAGGACTATGCATCCAAACTTGAAGTCCATCAGGATTTTCATGCATTTCAGTTTATTATTTCGTGTGCACCTGAAATGATAAACTGCTCTACATGGTCCTCCAAATGTACCCCTAATCCAGACTCCGGTCACCGAATATCGTCGCCTAGTAACGTGTTACGATAGGTGCACAAGTGTAAGAAGGCATGTGTGTGCTAGAACCAAAAAATCAACCCCTTCTCCTTCAATTCCGAAGAAGAAGACAAGAGTGGGTAAGAACTCAAATAAAAGCAGATGATGTAACAGAGAAGTATGATGATGATGTAAGAACACCCCGACAACGTTAGTACGTATCCCTCTAATAGACTCAAAGTATGTGACCGTCTAGTGTGTGCGACTCGGCTATAGACCAGACTCTACATGCAGTCCTAGTTCACTATAACCATTGGCTCTGATACCAATCTGTCACACCCTCAATTTCCACTTGCGGAGTTTTACCGCGAGGCACATGACAAACCAGGATCCAAGTCAACGGTCACAATAAACAACTCTATATGAAGATACATGACGTTCAAAAGACACAGTTTTCATAATATTAAAAGCAGTAGCGAAAGCATTTAATAAGTTACAGACCATAGACCCAAATGTGCCAAATGTTTATTACAAAACATGACTAAATCTAGACGCCAATGCAGACCCGTGTGCCTAGTTCCATTTGATGCTACCTTAGCGACCTGAGAAAAACATGCCAAAAGACGTCAACATATAATGCTGGTGAGTTCACAGGTTTGTTCAATATGTTACCAAGTGTTACCAAAACGTTACCATGTCCATACTATATCAGTGTTATCAAGTACGCTAGCTAGGCGTATGTTTTATTACTACTACGATTGGAAACCATTACTAGACACGTTTAGCAATGTTTAGCTTATGTTTAAGCAGCCCGAATGTTCAGCATGATACCAATGTGCCAGTACGAGACAACATGCACCCGCCCGGCCCTCCAAGCCGACGAGTGGGGCAGGTCACGCCCAATAGATCTATCCACATTTCCCCCGTTGTGCATCCCCGCACATTCATGGTTTCCCCCAGGACTTCCAAAGATCGTATAGCAATACAAAGTTAAAACCATAGTATGACATATGTTACCAAAATAGTTTAGCGCATGTTTTCTCCCCCAAAAGTTAAAGCAGTAAAAGTGGGGTCGTGAACTCACCTTAGATAGCGTTCTTTGGTTACTAGTAAAAATGCTAAGCCCTTGATAATCCCTCTACCGGAGATCTATCAAAATGTTCACATAAGTGTTCCGACTAATAACCATGAGGTTATCTAGTCCCCGATTGTCCAGATCGTAACCAAGTGTGTTTTAAAGCGTGTTTAAATGTTTAACCGACACACTAGACCGACCCGACGTCCCGTTGGTGACTCATTACCCTAACTAATCAAGTACACATAGATTACACACAAGGTTCAAGCATAAAACACTTAGTTTGTATCAAAAATCTCATTTCTACATCAGAACGGTCGAACCAGTCAGATTAAGTTTCCTTCGCCCGTTTTTAAGTTTCCTTAGCCCGTTTTTGAAGTTTCCTTCGCCCATATTGCTACGTTCGACCGTTTGATCAGGTTCGCCAAACATTCACCAGGTTCGACCCCTGGAATCTCTCCTTCACCCATTCGTTTGGTCGAAGGAGTCCAGGTTCGCCCCTGTTGTACAAATTTTCCTAAAAACACTTCAAACACATTCGAAACACCTCGAAACATCATCAAACACAGCAGTCAAGTATGATTAACTTATCCCTACAAATCCCCACCAATTTTGCCCCAAAACCAGCTTGTTTTAATACTTTCCCAAAATGGCAAAATTATGGAAATGTCACATCATGCATGAAATCTTTACCCAATTTGGAAACTTTTTAATACCAACCTATATTCATCTACAAATGCTCAGTTTATCTTGCAATCGAAAACCCTCATTCATTTTATCACTAATACTTAACATGCACAAGCCCTAGATTTCATAAAATCCCCATAATACCTATAATATCACCATCTATCTAATTGTAACCCTAAACAACAATAAACCAACATCAATAGCAACCTTAGATCATGTTTCTAGCATTAGAACAACAGCAAATCATTAAACAACACATATCATCACATAACACATAATTAACATATGTTTATTGATTCAAAACCTATGTTTAATGATAGGGTTTAGGTTTAGAAAGATGTTTAAAGGGTTTTTATTGATAAAATCTTCCTTAGAACAGATCTGGACATTTAGGGTTAGATAAAAACGTATTAAAATGCCTTAAAAAGATTTAGGATTAAGAACACACCTTGGATTCTTGTTTAGATGTTCTAGATAGGTTAGATTATGAAAAAGAAGAGCAAAACCTCCTTCCTTGGTGATTAAAATCGTTTGAGAGTGTTTTGAGACGGTTAGGGTTTGTGAAATGGTGAAAAATGACAAAGTTTGGTATTTATACTAATCATTCCTTCGACCCTTTCACAGGGTCGTATGAGCCCTGTCCTGGTCGAAGGGAATTGTTTCAATTCCACATTCCAGGTTCGCCCATTTAGAAAGGGTCGAACTAATACAAAGTTCCACCTTCGACCACTCGAAGTGGTCGAACCAGACCTATGTTCATCTAGTTTTTCTAGTTTGTCGTGTTTAACGCATTTTAACACACCTTAACATATGAGCATGCAACCCTACTCTATGTTTAACATATTTAAGCATGGATAATCGTCTATACATCATTTAAACATATCTATGTATATAATCCACCACACAACCCATAATCTACACATACACTTAATTAGTTTATGTAATGTCACAAACAACGGGACCCGGTACTAGTGTATTCCCAAAATGACTCCCAATGATCCTCCGGATCATTGAACCCTGGACAATCCTAACTTGACCCGACTCAACTACCCTAGTTAAGTCCGTTTATAAATGTTTCCCGCTAAGGTAGACTTAGATGTTACTATAAGGTTTAAGCCAAATATGCCGGGTGTCACAACATGTTCGTGGGATTGGGACTATTCACTGTCCGAGAGAAAGCCTTTCACATCATACGCCAACACAACCGCAATTTTCACAGGTATGTCTTTGTAGTTTAAATGTTAAATAAATAGGATATTTGACTCGTTAGGTATATATTTGTTGGTCGTTGACCCATTTGGTATAAATATGTTTAGTAAATAGGATATTTGACCTATTTGGTAGATATTTGTAGTTATTTGTTGATAGTTGACCCATTTGGTATAAATATGTTTAGTAAATAGGACATTTGACCCATTTGATGTATGTATGTTTGCTAAATGTTAATATTTGACCCGTTTGGTATAAATATGTGTAGTAAATAGGATATTTGACCCATTTAGTTTATATTTGTAGTTATTTGTTGATAGTTAACCCATTTGGTATAAATATGTTTAGTAAATAGGACATTTGACCCATTTGATGTATGTATGTTTGCTAAATGTTAATATTTGATCCGTTTGGTATAAATATGTGTAGTAAATAGGATATTTGACCCATTTGATTTATATTTGTAGTTATTTGTTGATAGTTAACCTATTTGGTATAAATATGTTTAGTAAATAGGACATTTGACCCATTTGATGTATATTTGTTTTCTAAATGTTAATATTTGACCCGTTTGGTATAAATATGTGTAGTAAATAGGATATTTGACCCATTTGGTGTATATTTGTAGTTATTTGTTGATAGTTGACCCATTTGGTATAAATATGTTTAGTAAATATGACATTTGACCCATTTGATGTAAGTATGTTTGTTAAATGTTAATATTTGACCCATTTGGTATAAATATGTGTAGTAAATAGGATATTTGACCCATTTGGTTTATATTTGTAGTTATTTGTTGATAGTTAACCCATTTGGTATAAATATGTTTAGTAAATAGGACATTTGTCCCATTTGGTGTATGTATGTTTGCTAAGTGTTAATAGTTGACCCGCTTGGAATAAATATGTGTAGTAAATTGGATATTTGACCCATTTGGTATATATTTGTAGTTATTTGTTGATAGTTGACTCATTTGGTATAAACTAGCAAGAAACCCGTGAGTTGCAGCGGAGTCGACAATACAGGACAGAAACGTAATATAAACCTTAAAACGATTAAAAGAATCAATATGTAAGATGTATGTTTGTATGTGTAAGCACCTGTACTTCGCATTGTATTTTAAAGGCTACAAGGAAATATGATAGCCTTTTACGTTCTATATACCATATGCAATATGACCTACATGATGGTTAAAAAATGGAAGTAACGGTTTGACTCATCATTAACTATTATTATACTAATAGTCATACTCAATATGTTGAAAGTGTCAAATCTGGAGAGATTGGCGAGGAGAAGAAATCATAGGGACCTGTATAAGATCCACATTAAGAGAAGGTTGGAACGGCTCATATGTAATCAACCGGAAAAGAAGCATACCCTTAATTTTTCCACATGATAAAAGCAATGCAATACAACTGCTAATCAAGGGCACATAAATTTCTATCAGTGGCATCGGAATGTTAAATTGGAAGTTAGGTTAGTTGAAAATATTTCAATTCCCAACCTGAAAACTTTATAGATGTGCACATATCGGTTTTTTTTCTAGGAACCGAACCGGTTCCAAATCGGTTCGTGTTTGGTGCCGGTTCATGTCTGAAATGGTTTCGGTTAGGCCCAGTTTCCCGGTTTGAAAGACCGGTTTTGGTTCGATTCGGTTCGTTTTGGGTTCGTAAACCAATTCATGCACACACTTTTTTTTAAAAGTAAAGGCACCACAAAATTATTTTTTATGTAAACATCGACTTTTATTGATTCTTACGATATTTTTAAAGTGTATAGGTATATATTTGTATGTGTTGAAATTTTTTTGTATCATTTTGTTATATATAAATTTTTTATGTGAAATTGCCCTTTTTTTTTAATAAAATATAGTAATTACTTAATTTTGTTTGATACCCTCTCAAATGTTTTATAATATAATATAGATTATAGATATAGATTAATGGTAATTGGAGGTTATGATAAAAGAATGTGTACAAGTAGGTTTTGCACGAAGGGTAGAAATGGAAAAAAAATACATAACATTTGGGTTTTAAACATGAGACTTATCATATGTCATCTTAAAATTCATGTAAAATGGCATTTGTAGACATCTTTCATCCTTTATAATGTAGTATAAATATAGTTTTTTTATATGTGTTCTATTTAATATGTTTAAAATAATTGTAAAATTAATTATCATGAGGTCTCATAAACATCTCATGACTCTTGATTACCTTTTGATTAAATATGGTGTTTAAAAGACAATTTTACCCTTAAAAAGTAGTTATTATATGCATTGTGTGTTGTACCATAAGGATTCAAGTTTGTACCTCTTAAATTTTAAGAAGTCCTTGGGAAATGCTTTATAATATAGTATAGATATATTTGTAGGAGCAATTTAATACAATGATGACGATTCCTGATTTCCAAGCACAAATGGTCCAATTTTTTAATCAATATTACCGATCCCAATTCCAATCTCAAAAGTTTGGAAATCAAGGCGGAAGCAGTAATAGTGGCGATCACGCCGATGAAGACGAAGGCGAAGACAAAGGCGAAGACGGAGACGTTTAGGCGTTTTTGGTATGTTTATTTAGTTTTGTTGGTATACTTGACTATAAATATTTTTATGTTTGTTTAGGCGAATGTTGGTATGTTTAGACGAATGTTGGTATGTTTATATATATATATATATATAAATGTAATGTTGGTATGTTTGGTTAATTTGTTTTATTATTATTTCGTTTGATTAATCGTGTGTGGACCCAAAAAAAAGACCTTTAGGGGCAACCCGTCGCCCCTAAAGATCCTGCCCAGATTGCACAGAATTTTGCCACGTGGCAAAATAAAAAATTTAAATGAAAAAGAAATGCCACATGGAAAAAGGAATTAGAGGCGACAATTGCCCCTAAAGCTCAAGTCGCCCCTAATGACCAATTATTAGGGCGACTGGCGTCGCCCCTAAAGCTCCAGTTTGTTATAGTGATGTTACAACATGGGTCACATACAACCTTTTCAAACATTACAACCTTGTGACTTTTGTCAACTACCATTATAGAAACTATATAATTACATTCAAAACATTGTGAATCATGTTACAACATGGGTCACATACAACCTTATCATTTCATTTGGCAACTTTATTTAAAATTAATCTTTATTTTTTTACAAGTTGTTCTGCTCATACAAATATTAAATATACTTATGTAAACAACTATAAAATTGTAATTGGAGTATAGGATTACTCTCCATCAAGTCTTGGACCTTTCACGACTTGATTACTTGATAGCGCCTTTTGACTCCCTAAGGTCATGCATACTTTGTAATAACATGTAATTCTACGTAGATTATAGCTAATCAATGAACAAGTCATTCCACATAAGTTCCTTGTAAACTCATATATACAATATATGAGTGACGCTAGCATTTCATTAAACACCTAATACGTGCATGCAAACTCTGAAAATACATGTATTGCTTAAGGGTGGTGTTATTTAGACATCCTAAAGAAACTCTAGACACCCCTAGGACGGTTCATTGAGGCCTCAATGGGCCATTGAGGCCAAATCTGGAAAAACGACGGGTCATTTGGGTCTCAACGACCCATCCTAGTACCAGATACGAGGTGTCAGTCTGAACTCCCTGCAAAAACAGGGGGTTCAGACTGAAAAGGTCTGAAAAGGTGATTCCCCACGGCCTATTGAGGCCTCAATGACCGTTACAATGTGTTAGGTTTGGGCATTTAAACCCTCGATGGCCCATTGAGGCCTTAATGGCCCGTCGTTTTTTAGCATTTAACCAATACGTGAGCAGCTTCTTCCTCATTTCAAAAAAAAAAAAAAAAAAATTCAAACATCACCACCACTATTCTCTCGACCCATCTCGTTTCCCGGTCTCACGATGTCATATTTACATAGTTTTTCAACCGATGACCTGTCTCTAAACGAGTCCTACGTCTCTGAAAGCGTTTTCAAACCCGGGGTTCAAGTTGGTGACGAGGAGGTTAAATCCAGGGTTTGTGGTAATGACGGGAATATACTGCCCAATCTGAACCAGGAATATGTAGAGGAAGAGGAGTCATTTTTCGTGCCACCAAGCTACCCGCAGTACACATAAGGACTTCGAGGAAGGTGATAACAATGAGAAATGTGCTTTTGAAGGTGCTGACATAAAAGTGGAACCTAACCCGGATGTTTCGTATGATATGGCTTCCATTTACATATCTTCAATACATTTCAAACATTCAAAATGTTCGTGGGGACGGTAACTGTGGATTCTAATCCGTAGTTGTGTGTTTAGGGTGGGCAGAGGAGCAGTGGAACTTCATCCGCACACAACTTATGGATGAGATGGTGACGAACAGAGACCGGTGGGAGCCAATTTTGAACAGGGTAGATCATGGTTGGTACCACGAACTATACAGGTCATTAGATTGGTCTGGAGTCGGAGATGCCCCGAGGACCCATTGGATGGATATGCCCTCAACTGGATTGCTGATTGCTCAGAAATTTGGAGTGGTTGTTCAATTTTTATGTAAGGGTGGTCATAGTCAGACCATCTTTCCTATGTTCGATGGTCCAAGCAATTTTCAAGAGTGTGTGTTCATATCGTTTGCTTTGATACAAGCGAGCCATTACATCGCACTTGAGTTAGCAAAAGGCGCTCCACTGCCTACACTGAATGGAACGTGGCGTAATTTTGGAAATGAACAGGCAATGGAGTGGGAGACGTTGTATCAACATCGTCTAACAAAGGTGCATATAAGAACAGAGTATTTTAACTTAACCTAGCTTATCGTATGTTATTGTATTATCATGTATACTGAATTATTTAATGAAAAAAATTGTTGTATACGCTAATTTATACTTATGATAAGAATGTACTTTTTATTTTTTTATAAAAAACACAAATTTCAAGCTTAAAATATATAAAACACACTAAAAAACTAGAAAAAATGGAACACCTGGATCGTGGAGGCCACAATGGGCCATTGAGGCCAAAATTTTGAAAAGCGATGGGCCGTTGAGGCCTTAATGGGCCATTGAGACAAATCAAAGATGGGTCGTTGAGGCCTCAATGGGCCATTGAGACAAAGTTTCCTTAGGAAGCTTCTCCAATCAGTTAAAAATTAAAAAAAAAAAAAAATCCCAACGGACCATTGAGGCATTAATGGGCAATTGAGACAAAGCTTCTCAATGGGCCATTGAGACAAAGCTTGCTTCTCCGATCAGTTAAAAAATAAATCCCACACTACACTTCTTTTTTACAATTACCAATCATTCCCAATGATTGGTCAATGATTATCAATAATTGGCAAACCTCAACGGGTCGTTGAGGCCTCAATGGACCATCTTTTTTCCAATTTTTGGCCCTCAATAGGTCGTTGAGGCCACAATGGGCCGTCAATTTTCTTTGTTTGGCCCTCAATGGGTCGTTGATGCATCAATGGACCATTGAGGGTGTGTCTAGATAAAAAACCCTAGTGTGTAAATATCCTAAGCCTTGCTTAAACTATCATACATAAACAACCTTATTAGTTTAGTCAAATCATAGTGGAATCATATAATGTACTTGCATATTAGTGTCATTTTAAACTAGTCATTTAAAAAATCTAAACGTTTAAGTTAGGTGAACCTTTTCCCAGAGGAGTATAATTCATAAATTTAGACCTAATCTTTCAATGAATATGAACTATTAAAATTGGGCATCAAGGGGGTGAATACAAAGAAACTAGTTTCACTTCCAGAACATTGATATAGCCCAAAAATTCTTGATAAGATCATTCTTGGCTCTAGGACACACACATATGTTTCTATGATTGATAAAAAAGGCGGAATCAGATTTAGCAATATTCACTAGACTCTACACCAACATATAATGTTGGTTACACATTAGAATCAATCTACACCATTAATTTTAGGGTTTTACGATTGATACAAACCATTGATCCTAAAAAACGCTAAACTATGCGAAACAAATGTAATTGGTTACAGGAAACATACATAGCATGATAAAAAATAGTACAAGATGGGATTGCACGCTACTCATGACCAAGACAATATATTGTTCTATGGTTATGGTTATGTTTCTTCACTCAGGTACGAATCCGATGAGTCACCGGAAGAAATGCCCAAAAAAGAAGAGACAGGAAATAAAGCATGCTTCTTCCAAGAAGAAGGAAAAACCATGGACCGACAAAGAAGAAGAGGTGTTTGGATCAACATTATGTATAGAACACCTGGAAATTAGAAATTGGCAATGATATGAGCCATTTTGAAAAAAGTCCCTTCTTCATGGTGAATCACAATTAGGGCATATTGTGTGAAATGTCCCCCAACTTAATTCTTAACATAAGGATATGAACTTGACGATCAAAAGGTTGAGCGGTGTCTACAACATATGTAATGCTAATTACATTAAATAATAGATGGTGTGCTAAAGAAATGTACTTTCATGGTAGTTTCTTATTTTAAACCAGAGAAAATGCTTCAATAGGAACTGATTGTTTTAAAACATTAATATTATAAAGAAATCTTGTACAGTTCTATGTTGGGGTTTGATGTGGGGATTTAAAAACTTTTATCAGATTTGTAGAATCATGTATACGAACCAATGATCTTAAACCCTAGATATAGATTTCCCACTAGAGATCCAGATGTGAAACCAAATAAAACTAACCCAGCCATAAAATGTTTATCAGAAATATACCTTTATGTAGAAACATAGTCAACCATATTGCAACATGATGGTTCAACGAATAGGTCGTTAGATCCAAGACTGTTAGCTATAAAGATCAGAAAGAGAAATAGAGGAGGGAATTCTTATCAATTCATAGCTAACAAATACTGATTACAACGTTATTACTTATACACACACTTTCACGCCTAAACCAACTAACACTAACTTGACTCTTATGCATTATTGACACTTATACCCCTTATTATTCTTTTATTACAAAACTACCCTTTTACTACTAACATACCACCCCCCCTAAAAACATCAGTCTTGTCCTCAAGACTGAAAATTCGGAAATCTCAAATTGAAATCAGCTGCAAAGGTAAATCCTTCCAATGAACGAGTAATTGTTTTGCTAACCTGTTACCCCTTTTAACCAATCGCCTATCAATTACAGCTCTAGGTTTCAAGGTGAAGCGAGGACCAATTGGAAAAGAAATAGGTGGTGTGTGGGATCCGTGAGCCTTCTTCAACAAGGAGACATGAAACACATCATGAATTTGAGCATCTTCAGGTAAATCCAATCTGTATGCTACTTTGCCCACTTTAGCAATGATAAGAAAAGGCCCAAAATATTTAGGTCCTATTTTTGAATGTTTTTGAGTTCTCATAGATGTTTGGACAAAAGGTCTTAACTTTAGGTAGACCCAATCCCCTGTTTCAAAAGTTCTTTCACTTCTATGTTGATCTGCATACTATTTCATTCGATTTCTGGTCCGTGTTAAAGAGTCTTTGAGTTGTTGAATCATCAACTCCCTGTCCCTATGTAATTCCTCTACAGAAGCTACCTGAGTATCATTGGAGATATAGGGAATGTGGACAGGAGGAGGAAACCCATATAGAGCCTCAAAAGGAGTCATCTTAATAGCAGAATGGTGGGTTCTGTTATACCACCATTCAGCTAAACTTAGCCATTTCAACCACTGATTAGGAGACTTTAAACACATACACCTCAGGTAGGCTTCCAAACATCTATTTAAGACCTCAGTCTGGCCATCACTCTGGGGATGATAGGCTGTAGAATAATTGAGTTGAATGCCATGCAACCGCATGAATTCTTTCCATAATTGGCTTAGAAAAATAGGGTCTCTGTCTGAAACAATGTTGATAGGATTTCCATGCAATTTAAAGACAGAATCTAGGAACAGTTGAGCAACTTGAGGAGCAGTATAGGGGTGAGATAAGGGCATGAAATGAGCAAACTTGGTAAGCCTATCAATGACAACCAAAATAGTATCTTTACCTTGGTTTTTAGGCAACCCCCCAATAAAATCCATAGACACATCAGTGAACACATGAGAAGGGACAAGTAATGGTTGTAAAAGACCAGGGTTAGCCACATGTTCATATTTGGACTGTTGGCAGGCTTGACATTCCTTGACAAAGTTAAAGACATCTTTAGAACAACCTTTCCAGTAACAAAACTTCCTGATTCTAGCCAAAGTAGGAACAAAACCTGAATGACCTCCGGTTGGAGAATCATGAAAAAGCTTAAGAATATCTTGTTTCAACTGCTCATCATTGCCTACCCAAAGTCTGTTCTTCTTCTTTAACAATTGATTGACCCAAGTAACATTAGGAATAGACTGCCCCCTTTGCAATTTTTGCACAACTTCTAGCAAATGAGGATCAGAATCCCAAGTGCTCTTTGTTCTATCCAACAACAAAGGATTAATAGTACCAATGCCCATTTCAAATAGTGCCAACCCAGAGACTCTTGATAAACCATCAGCTACTGTATTCTCAGATCCTTGTTTATATAGAATTTCATAGGTGTAACTCATGAGTTTGGCCAACCAAGTTTGTTGTAGAGGTGTAACAATCTTTTGGGTCAACATATATTTTAGGCTTTTGTGGTCAGTTTTGATCAAAAACTTCTTCGCAATTAAGTAGTGATGCCACTGTTTTGCAGCCATTAATATGGCCAGAAGTTCCTTTTCATAAACAGACAAGCTTTGTTGCCTGATGGACAATGCTTTACTAATAAAAGCTAAAGGATGTCCATCTTGCATCAATACACCTCCCATTCCTTTTGAAGAAGCATCAGTCTCTATAACAAATGTCTTGTTAAAATCAGGTAAGGCTAAAACTGGTGCTGTAGTTAAAGCCTTCTTCAACTGATTAAAAGATGACTGAGCCAAATCAGACCAAACAAAGGGTTCATCGTTTCTTAACAGATCAGTTAAAGGTCTGGCTATCACCCCAAAGAACTTGATGAACCTTCTATAGTACCTTGCCAGCCCTAAGAACCCTATCAATTGTTTTTGATTAATAGGAACAGGCCAATGTTCAATTGCACTGATTTTGTTAGGATCAGTTTGAACCCCTTTACCAGAAATCACATGGCCCAAATATTCAACTTTTTCACCCCCAAAAGAACATTTAGACAACTTAGCAAATCAAGAATGTTTTCTTAAGAGTATTAATACCTGTTCCAAGTCTTTGACATGCTACTCTAGTGTTGGACTATACACTAGAATATCATCAAAGAAAACCAGAGTGTTCTTCCTTAATAAAGGTTGAAAAGTATGGTTCATTAGTGCCTGCAAAGTGGCTGGTGCATTGGACAGGCCAAAAGGCATGACCACAAACTCAAATAGGCCTTGGTGGGTTCTAAAAGCTGTCTTGTGGATGTCTTTATCAAACATTCTCACCTGGTGATACCCTGCCCTTAAATCTAGTTTTGAGAACACAGTTGCCCCTCCTAATTCATCCAACAGCTCCTCAATCAAAGGAATAGGAAACCTATCCTTAACTGTTGCCTCATTTAATTGTCTATAGTCCACACAAAATCTCCAAGTCCCATCTTTCTTCTTAACTAAGACTACTGGTGAGGCAAATGAGCTCTGACTGCATCTGACCACCCCAAAATCCAGTAGTTCCTTTGTTAATTTTTCTAAAACATCTTTTTGGGCAGCTGGATATCTATAGGCCTTTTGGTTTATTGTGACATTTTCATCTTTCAAACAAATTCTATGGTCACAAGGCCTTGCAGGTGGTAAAGTTGTAAGTACAGCAAATACATCATCATATTTCTTTAGTAATGTATCCAAAGGAGGATAATTACTCTGATTCAGTACCTTGGTTTCATGTTGAAATGCATCAGTCTGTGAAGCTTGCAGACTGAACAACTGAGCTGATACCACCTCTTGTTCTTTTGTTAATAACTCCTCCATTTTTTCTGTTGTACACATTGATACATTCTCAGATTCAACACCTTTTAGTTCTACCCATTTCTCCCCCACCTTAAATTTCATGGTTAATCTTTTAAAATTCCAAAGGATATCATCTAATGTTTGAAGCCATTGAACCCCTAAAACCATGTCATAGTTGGTCAAAGGAACCAAAATGACATCAGTTTTAAACCATATGCCATGCATCATCCACTGAAAGTCCTTGCACATCTTAGTACAACTCATCTTATTACCATCAGCTATAGTGACCTTCACTTCAGGAATCTCTTTTATTGGACATTTCATCTTATAGGCCAGTTGATCAATCAAGAAATTATGGGTAGAACCTGAATCATTTAAGATATGAAGAGTCTCTGTTCCAATAGAACCTTGTACTCTCATGGTAGAAAAAGAAGGAACCCCCATCATTGCATTTAAGGAGATTCTTGGTTCTTGAAAATTCTGATTCATCAATTCTTGAATGTCAATTTCTTCTTCCTCGGGGCTTTCTTCTCCCACCAAGTCAATGGAAAACAATTGTTTGTTCTTACATACATGACCCTGTGAATACTTTTCTGTACAGCCAAAGCATTCACCCTTAGCCCTTTTTTCTTCAATTTCTTTCTGAGTCAGGGTCCATTTCTTGGAACTGATTGGTTTTGGATTAGGTAACAAAGACAATTTGTTGGTGTTTGTCATTGAAATTGGCTTATTATTATTATTATTATTATTATTATTATTATTATTATTATTATTATTATTATTATTATTATTATTATTATTATTATTATTATTATTATGAGTATTACTATAAGAAGTCTTTGTATACCTATTATAAGTTGGCTGAATGGCAGACAATGCATCATTCTGCATTCTTGCCAACAAATATGCTTAAGGTAAGTTCTTGGGCCTTAGCAGTCTAACCTGATACCCAATTTCAGGTTTCAAAGCCCTCAAATAAAGGCTAACAGCATATTCATCACAAATATTAACCCTTGTTAAGGCCAAATCAAATTCTTTGTTCAATTCATCTAAGGTGCCTGTTTGTCTAATGGTAGCCAAAGCCCCCATGGCATCTTGATTGAGTAACAGACCAAATCTTGCAGTTACTGCATTTTTGTACTCATTCCATCCTACACCATCAATGTTTCCACCCCTTGATTTCACAAAAGACTGATGCCATAACAAAGCAACATCTTCCATATGGACAATTGTTAATCTTGTTTTTAAGGCCTAAGGTGTATTATCTATTGCAAAGAAATGTTCTACTTTGCAAAGCCACCCTTCCACATTGTCCCCATTGAATTTAGGAAAATCAAAATTTGTCAATCTACTGTTGTGTGAGTGATAGTTCAAACCATTATTAAGATGACTGTTTTGAACCATATTATTAGTATTATCATTATGAAGATTGTAGGTGTTATGATTCATACCAAGATTGTTGTTATTGGCATGAAACATATTATTATTATCATTATGGTTATTATTATTAGTTGAAGTAGATTGAAGAGGACTCACATATTGTAGTGTTTTTAGAATTTCATTGACCTGAGTTTCCATTTGTATTTTCATGGCAGCCAGATTCTCTGCATTTTGCTGTGCAAATGTTTTTAAGCCTTCAATCTCTGTCAAATTTTTACCAGCAGTGGTTTCCAATCGAATCAAGGTACTATCATGTTCTTGAATTCTTTGTTCTAGGGTTTGATTTCGAGTTGTAGTCATGACTGATAGAAGCAATGATACTCAAGAAACTGCAATAGGAATCAATTGATCACAAATTGATCAATTAATGGATTGATTTGATCAAGAACAATCAAACCACGTTTGAAATGAAAAAGAACAGATTAAAGAAACAATCAGATGAAGGAAATCTGTGAAGAATTGATTGAGAAATTGGAAGTGAAAGAGAACAGAGTAATGAATGGAATGACATGGAGAAGATGATCGGAAAAGATGATAGTGATGGTAGTGACGGTGGTTATTGGTAGTTGGAGGTAGTTACGATGGTTATGGTGATCGGAGGCCGAGAATCGGTGGCTCTGATACCAATTGTTAGCTATAAAGATCAGAAAGAGAAACAGAGGAGGGAATTCTTATCAATTCATAGCTAACAAATACTGATTACAACATTATTACTTATACACACACTTTCCCGCCTAAACCAACTAATACTAACTAACTTGACTCTTATGCATTATTGACACTTATACCCCTTCTATTATTCTTTTATTACAAAACTACCCTTTTACTACTAACAAAGACATGAAAACTTGAATTGAAATACTTTCGATTATTCCATGAATTATCCGAAAACGAACATTTTTAAATTCTCCTCGCAAAACAAAGCACACAGAGAGGCATTCGGTGGTGCAGGAGTGGGTGGTGGTGGCGGCGTAGGGTGATGGTGGCAGCAAGTGTATGAGGGGAAATAGTGTTTTGATTAATTGATTATTCCTTGGTTAACCAGGACAAATGAAATCTCATCCTACTCCAAATTCAGTGTTTTTTATAAGGAATATTCCAAGATGCCTTTGGATATTCGTTTTGATAAATATCTCATAATTACTAATTATTGTTTAATAATTTAATAAACAAACAATCAAATAATACTATTAATTAACTCTTAATCAAAAACTTCACAGTCGCTTAAATTACAAAGAAAGCTCTCAGCAGTGTCTAATTATCAATAGTTGGACATGCTAATCCAACAATCTCCTACTTGAACGATCTATTGACAAATGTTAGAAATCATAATTATTGATACCATTAATTGTAATTGACTGTACTTAATTGTGTGATAGATTGTACTTAATTGTATATTCTTTCCTAAAACATTAGATTGGTAGTTTACCTAAATTAGTGTTCTCTTGTAATTATATATTGCCCTTTAAGGTTAATGAGAAAGCACGTTTGATAAAACTTTCATGGTATCAGAGCGCAGTCGCTCTGTACCCCAGTAACCGCAGCCACCTCTCTGCCACCCTTCGACTTCGGTCACGTCTGCAACATCTTCTGTCTTCGGACAGCAGGCTGCGACCCTCACCTTTGGTTTTCTTTTTTTGTTCCTTTCATCCGATTACTCATCACCATGGCAGACGAAGTTTCCTCAGACATGAACAAAACTGACTTGCCCAAACCCGTGACTCACCCCCTTCATCCGGTATATTCTGTAACAAATATATTGCAGAAAGTCTGCATGCTTGATGGGGTCAAAGTCTCGTATAACTCGTGGGTCCGTTTGTTCCTTCTGCACGCCCGTGGTTACCGGGTACTTGATCATGTCGACGGTACGCCACCGCCATCTGAAACAGATCCGACGTATGACTCGTGGCTGGAGATCGACTCGATCGTTCTCTAATGGATTTATAGCACCATTTCTGATGATTACCTCAAACGGGTGCTTCCCGAAGACTGTGCCACGGCCAGTGATGCGTGACTTGTTGTCCAGAACCTGTTTCACAATAACAAGGGTGCGCGACTCGCCGCCCTTGAACATGAGTTTGTCAATATGACGCTCAAATCACAGCCATCTCTTGAAGACTATTTTCTGCGTCTGCGTGAACTCACGGATCAGCTGAATGAATCTTCTTGATTCGCCTGTGACTAACAAGCGATTGGTATGCCAACCTGTTCGCGGTCTGCCGAGTGAATATGACACTATGGGATCTCTTATAAATCAGGCCCTTCCCTCTTGGGAAGATGCGTGCGAAATGCTCCGCAATGATGAAAAACGTCGGATGGCTCAGGACACTCTTGAAGGGAACCACGCTGTTGCCGCTACCCACACTTCTGCCACAAATCCCAACCCCACACCACCACCACCCGTGACAACAACAACCAAACCCGTGATCCGCCCCATGACACCCGGACCCAGTCTTCTTAATCTAGAAATCGGGGAAGGGCCCGTGGCTCAAACACCCGAAACAACACTCCCTCACAGACCCGCAACCACTCTTGGCCCTCTCCAAATCCATCATCACAGCCCACTTATCCCTATTGGTCTCCACCTCCTTACTGGACCCCACCCCATGCCCATACCGGACCATGGACTCAACCGTGGACTCCTTATGGCCAGCCGGCCCAATTCCATTCATCGTCCCAACAGTCTGTAGCCCAGCCACCGGCCCAGTCCAACTCGGCAGGATCCGGTACTTCGACTGAAGCACACCTTACGGACCTTGATGCCCTTGATCCATCACAGATTGCTCAAGCATTTCAGGCACTAACCGTTGACCCGGATGATGAAAATTGGGACATGGACACCGGAGCAACGTCTCATGTGACTCTTGACCAAGGTAGTCTGTCTACTATCTTCCCGTTTTCTCGAATAAAGTCCGTATTAGTAGGTAATGGCAACCGTCTTCAGGTTCTTGGTTCCGGTAATACTACCCTCCACACACCCGCTAAGACCTTTCACCTAAAAAATGGTTTATACAACCCTCATTTTATTCGCAATCTAATCTCTGTTCGCCAATATTGATAATTGTGTTTCTGTGGAATTTGACCCTTTTGGTTTTTCTGTGAAGGACTACAGGGATGGCACGCCCCTGAGCCGCCATAATAGCTCAAGCGGTCTTTACTCCTTCAACAAAAACACACTGGCAAAGGCTTTTGTTTCCCTTTCCTCTCCACAGTCATGGCATGATCGACTTGGACACCCGGGTTGGCACGTTTTGGATTTTCTTAGTTCTAATAAATTTTTGCCTTGTAATAAACTTGAGTCTTCGTTTGTTTGTCATGCTTGCCAGCTATCTAAAAATAAACGTTTACCTTTTGTTGACTATATTACATCCACTTCCATACCTTTTGCTATTGTACACTGTGATTTGTGGACCTCTCCCGTCATTAGCACTGCCGGTTACAAATATTACATGGTGCTAATCGATGACTTCACCCAATATGCATGGGTCTACCCCTTAAAATTTAAATCTGAAGTTTTCACAAAATTTACTAATTTTTATGCTTTCGTCCAAACCCAATTTAAACTCAAAATCCAACAATTTCAATGTGATATGGGTGGGGAATTCAACAACCATAACTTCCTTGACTTTGCCAATAAACAGGGTATCAAATTTCGTTTTTCTTGCCCTCACACATCCCAACAAAATGGCAAGTCGGAACGCATGATTCGTCGACTAAATGACATCATGCTTTCCCTTCTATTACATGCCTCCTTACCCTCTCGTTTTTGGGTTGAAGCCATCAACTCCGCTTGTTATCTCCACTACATTTTGCCTACCAAAACTCTACACAACCTTACCCCGTGCTCGGTCCTCTATCAACGCCACCCGTCTTACGAACACCTTCGGGTATTTGGGTGCGCGTGTTATCCCAATGAGTCATCGACTCGTCCGCACAAGCTTCACCCGAAGTCTTCCATGTGCTTGTTTTTGAGATACCCGGTCAACTACCGGGGCTACCGTTGCCTAGATCTCTCAACCGGCAAAACCATATTTTCTCGCCACGTCACCTTTGCCGAAACCACTTTTCCCATGGCCTCATCCAATGAACCCAAGCCTTCCAACTTATTCTGTGATGACCCGCCCTCAGCCACATTCACCTACCAACACTACCCGGCCCACTTCACAATTCCTACCGGCCCAACACCTCCCCCACCAACACACACCCCCTCGGCCCATCCAACTCCTCCTGTTTCCACCCAACAACCTCGGCCCAGTCCTGTTCCACATCCTGGCCCACCACCCGGATTTCCGCCCAGGCCCACTTACCCCCTTGTGGCTAACTGTAACATTACGCATTTATACTTGTACGTTACATATCATCATTAATAAAAACGTCTAGTTCCGGTATTATTGTTTGCATTTAATTATTATTGTGACATTTTTGGAACCCTAATACTATGATAATTATTCATAATATATATATATATATATATATATATATATATATTAAATATATGTTAAAAAAATAAAAGCTTGGGCCAGGAATCGAACCCGCGCGCAAGCCGTCCCATATACACACCAACACAAACCAGCTGCTCTACCCATAATTCTTGTTTTAAACCTGGCACATTATTAATATAACACGAGCTCAAAAACCCTCCCAGTTGACTTAGAAAGTCAACTGTGAATCACGACTTTCCTTAAATCAAACAATTAACGTGTAAATTGATCTTGGATTGATTGGGATTATGATTACCGGCCTATCACGAGTTATTTCACGTTCAATTACCATTCAATTCTTACCATTTTTGATTATTGATGCGTCAAACATTCAAGACAAGGTCAACCTCGCCACTCATTCTTTCTTAATCCCCAATTTCTCTTATCAAACCCACTGTTCTTGATTTTGATCGTGTTTTGACTTCGGCAGTTGACTGATCGATCCAGCATCAAAACGTGTTTGTAAGTTTGATTTTTGTTGTGGGTTTTATTGTTCGGCATCCACACAACATTAACCCTAAGGTTAATTGGGTTAATGTTGTGTGAATTGTTCAATTGCAGAATCTAGGGCTCGAATGCATAAATTGGGGAAGAACATTGATTTTACATATGATATTTATTTTAAATAAATTGAAACCAAACACAACCACTGGTCTGGACCAAGTGGTTGTGTCTGGTGCCCTCTGACCGAGCCACGCGGGTTCGATCCTCAGCTGTTGCAACATTTTTTCTTTTTGTTTTGTTTTAACTAAAAACAATCAAGTTTAATTATATATATTACTTATATTTTATAAATTCATTTTAAAATATTAAAACTTTTTTAAAAATTCTACAAAAATTATTTTGTGTTAATCTAATGAAAAAGTTTAACATACAATTTTTAGTTTTCAAAAATTTATTTATTTAATATATTTAATAAATAAATCAAGTTTATTCCATTTTATTTATAAAATTCTATAAAAATATCAAAACAATTTTATAAATTTCCACAAAAATTATTCTGAATTTTTAACACAATAAACTTTTCTGAAATGATTTTTATTTCTGAAAAATCATTTATTTAATATTTTTAATCAATTTTTGTTAGTTTTAATCATAATTAAATCATAATAAATCCAATTTTTAATATTTTTGCACCAAAAATTTATATAAATTACTTCTGATTATTTGGAACAGAAATATAATTTTTAATCTAATAATTCTTTAATTTTAGAATTTATAAATATTAAAGTTAAATTTTGACAATTTGTAATAAATAGATTTAATATTCTATTTTAAAGAAAATAATTTTATAAAAATTATTTTTATACTTTAAACTCATTATTGTAACCATCTTAAATTCAAATGTTATAAAAAGATTTTTGTTTATTTATTTACTAAATTTCTCTCAATTATCAAACATTTTTATTATTAATCAAACGAGCATTTATCCCCAATTCGAAGCCCTAGCATATAATTGTAGACTAGATAGACTTAGACATATTTATTACCTTGATTATAGGGTAATATTTGGCATTGTTTGGGCAACACACTATTCAATTTTTCAAGAAGTATAACATTTTGCTAAGGTGAGTTTTACATAGCCCCTTTTCTATTTATCACCGTTTTTGGGGTGAAACATGTTACAACATTATATATGCAATTCAATCATCAAAGTGTCTATGTGTTTTTCTATGTTGCATTATGTCTTGAACATGACTAGGGTAAGCACAATTCTAGCATAATCATTAACATTGATCAGCCGACGGTATACATTGATAGATCTATTGGACTGACAATCCCACCCGGATACGTGCCTCCTACAAAGGTAGCGTGGGTGTTTGTTATCGCATAACATATTCGAGTGAACCATGAGCGTATGGGATGTACCACATTATAACAGTCACAAGGGTTGATTATGCACTCGATTTACTTCTAGTATGTTTTCACATATGGACTAGACTTGCCATGACACATGAATTGCACAACATTTTTATTCGATTATCAAAACCTATGTAATTCTCACCAACTTTTGTTGACCCAAAAATATTTTCAAAATTAACATGTTTCAGGTAACAATGAAGCTGAGGCTTGAGTTTGCATGAGGATTTATCATGAAGTTATTATTTGAAGTTATTAGAAGATTGTTGCTTATTTGATACCATGTATTTGAAATTCTAGACATCACTTTATTTTGGATTATTATGTTTTGAATAAATTATTTAAAATTCAATTTATACCATGTGCTACTGAAACAATCATCAATACGTGACATCCCGTTTTTTCCGCCATCGGTTGGGGTGTTACAGTAACATCGGACCTTCCAGCCCCACCACAAACTCCTTCCCAGGCCCGTTTCCTGCGTCCAGCCCACAACAACCCTCTCCTAGCCCAGTTCCATCACCACCCTCACCTGGCCCAGTACCTCTACTGGCTGACCCGCAACCGACCCATCCCATGGTCACGCGCTCCCGCGCTGGCATTTCCAAACCTCGCGTGCCCTTCAACCTTTCTACCTTAACCAACCACATCTCACCCCTTCCTAAATCTCACCTTACCGCCCTTAAGGATCCAAACTGGAACGCTGCCATGGCCACTTAATACAAAGCTTTATTAGAGAATAATACGTGGGAGTTAGTACCGAGACCTTCAGATGCTCCCATAATTCGTTGTATGTGGTTGTTTAAACATAAATTTCAGGCCTCCGGTGAATTGGAATGTTATAAGGCTAGATTAGTTGTGAATGGCAAGAGTCAAATGGTTGGCATAGATTGTGATGAGACATTCAGTCCCGTTTTCAAACCAACGACTATTCGGACTATCTTGAGCTTAGCCGTCTCGCGTTCTTGGCCTGTGCACCAGTTGGACGTCAAGAACGCATTTCTTCATGGGAACTTGAAAGAAACATTTTATATGCATCAGCTACCGGGCTTTGTTGATTCTAATCACCCAGGTTTTGTGTGCAGGTTAAACAAATCCTTGTATGGACTCAAACAGGCCCCTTGCGCCTGGTATCACCGATTTTCTTCTTTTATTTTGCAGTGTGGTTTCAAGACTAGTGTGTGTGAAACATCCCTATTTATATATAGGCACGACACACAAATGGCCTATCTACTTCTTTATTTTGACGACATAGTCATTACCGCTTCTGATTCCAGTTTACTTACTCGCCTTATTTCACTCCTCAAAGGCGAGTTTGCCATGACAGATCTCGGACATTTGCACCATTTTCTGGGTTTAAAGGTTGAACACAAGAATGTAGGTCTCTTCTTATCTCAGCCTGCCTACGCAACTGACATCCTGCAACAGGCAAATATGTCCAATTGTAAGCCTTGTTCGACACCGGTTGAAGTTGGTTCGAAATTGGGCACTGAATCTGGTGCCCCCTCTGTTGATGGTACGCACTATCGTAGCCTTGTTGGTGCCCTTCAGTACCTCACCATCACTCGGCCAGACATCACCTATGCTGTCCAACAAGTTTGCTTATTCATGCATGACCCACGGGAACCTCATCTTCAACTTCTTAAACGCATACTACGGTATGTACGTGGCCTTAGACTTTGGTCTTCACATCTCCCCATCCCGATCTACATCCCTCACAGTTTACTCAGATGCTAATTGGGGTGGGTGCCTGGACTCTCGGCGTTCTACATCCAGGTATTGCATTTATTTGGGTGACAACCTTATTTCGTGGAGTTCTAAACGCCAGCCTACTATAGCTCGCTCCAACACAGAAGCCGAATATCGTGGTGTAGCCAATGCTGTAGCTGAAGCGAGTTGGATCCATAATCTTCTGTTAGAACTCGGCATTTATCTCAAACAAGCAACGATCGTGTATTGTGACAACATTTCGGCCGTCTAACTCACACAGAACCCCGTTTAGCATCAGCGCACTAAACATGTTGAAATGGATATCCACTTCGTTCGTGAAAAGGTTCGCATTGGTGATGTTCGTGTGCTACATGTCCCAGCTGATTTCCAATATGCTGATATTTTTACTAAAGGACTGTCCAAGCAACTCTTCACTCGTTTTCGGTCCAGTTTATGCCTTCGTCAGGCTACGGCTCAAACTGCGGGGGACTGTTAGAAATCATAATTATGGATACCATTAATTGTGATTGACTGTACTTAATTGTGTGATTGACTGTACTTAATTGTATATTCTTTCCTAAAACATTAGATTGGTAGTTTACCTAAATTAGTGTTCTCTTGTAATTATATATTGCCCTTTGAGGTTAATGAGAAAGCACGTTTGATAAACCTTTCAACAAATACCCAACATAGATAGTAGATCACACCTAGCTGCATCTCATTACCCTTAATGGGATATAAAGCTTTAAACCATCAACTTTTACTCTTGTTTTCAAGTAATTAACTCCTTACTTAACCAAGTATAATAGTTTTTGAAAACGCTTTCAGTTATCCTTTATGTTGCAGACATCCATTGAACATGATACATGGATCAATTGCTGAATCTCACATATTGTCAAACTATTCTCTATTCTGGATCTAGATTCTATGTGGTCTTACGAACTCCTAGTTTGAGCGTGGATATGCATTTTACACTAGTTTGAATCAACATGATACATGGATCAATTGCTGAATCTCACGAACTCCTAGTTTGAATCCAAGAGGGCACCATAAGCAAGAGAACATGATACGATATTGACTACGTAAACTCCAAAAGACCTTAGATTTATTCCCAATCATTGCCCTTATAACTACTACCTGTCACAGGACAATGTTAGACAAGGTCAAAGAATAACCATATGTTAACGCGAGTTCTAATATTCATCATAGGTCCGAGGATACAAAGACTAGACCAATATCAAAATTTCTCATGACGACGATCCATGAAGAAAGTTTTAAAGCGAGCTGCATCCTATATCATTCTCTAATGCATATTTGTGAATTTTGGCCCTTAACTCTTGAGCTTTCAACAAATGAACCCACCAAATTATCACAATAGTCTTCATTAGGATTCTTTCTCACAAATCCAATCAACTATGGATATTTAGCATACTCTTATTTATGGATTAAACGTACTAAGACTTAAACACAAGTAAATTCATTTGTAAAGCATTTAACCATTAAATCAAAAACAAGACCAATGCACTATTGCAGTTTGAAAAACATCCATATACCAAAAGAACCAAATCTACTCTCTTGCCATTCTAAGTCCTATCTTTTTCAGTATGCAACTCATGTTTAGCTTATGGTAGTAAATGGGCTTGCTAGACTTTTATTTGTATAAACTTTGTTTATCACGACATCTCCACGTTCCAATATCTCCCATATACAATGAAACTCACTAAGTTTGTGCTTGGTGTTGTGATGCGACCTTGTTTCTTTTGGCAAAACAATAGAACCCATATTGTCACAAAGTCTCTCGATCGGTCTCCAATGTTCGGCACCTTTACTAGAGCAACAGTGAATTTCTTCAATCAAGCAACCTCCTTTGTAGGATTCGATGTTGCCATATATTCGGACATGGTGGTGGACAGAGTAACCACACTCTGTTTGGAACTCTTCTAGTAATAGCCACACTATTCAATATGAATATTAATCTCGTCTAATAGTTCGACCTTTTGATTATTCTATAAATCACCCAAAAATGAACACCTTCTAATTCTCCTAAAAATGACACCTAAAAGGGAGCGCAGAAGATGACTCACCCTAACGCAGGAGGGGTGACACGAATCCTAGGGTGGTGGTGACGACAATAGTATGAGGGAGAGAGGGGGTGTTTCGATTAATTGCTCATTTATTGATTAAACGAAACAAATAAGATCACATCTTGTCTCATGACTACCAATTATTATTTAATCGTGTAATAAATAAACAATCAAACGATACCACTATTTAACCCTGCAACTATAACCCCATAATTTGTTAAATTACAAACAGACCCCTCAACTAGATAAATTATTCCACATATAATTTATTCTCGAAATACCAATGTTTTAAAAACCGGTAAATACCGGCCGGTTATACCGGTATTGCCGTTTTCGGATGGAAATCCGGTACGAAACACCCCGGTAAATATGGGAAACGATATCAATTTTATACCGCCGGTAAAATCCGGTATACCAGCTTGAATCGCTATACCGATACCAACATAGGTTAGTTTTTGGGTTATTTTTAGATTATTTTTTTTTATTAAGGATAACTTTTAAAAAATTAAAAACTTTAGATTATCTTTTGGATTATTTTTTAATTATTGATTAATTTTTTTATAGTATTTTAGTATGTAATTATGTACTTTTATATTATTTTTTGTGTTAGTGTTGCAATTTATGAAATTATATAACTGACTAATCAACCCGGTTGAACCGCCCGGTACAACGCGGTTCAACCGGTTTAACCATCTTTTAGCCAAATCCAATATAATTAAAAAACCGGTTTTAAATGAAAATCAAAAGATAATATTCAAAATCAAGGTTACATATATTATCATTTTTCAGACATCTTTCACACTTCTTCTTAATGTTTTAAAAACCGGTTTTTTAATTATATCGGATTTGGCTAAAAGATGGATCAACCGGTTGAACCGCGTTGTACCGGGCGGTTCAACTGGGTTGATTCGTGAGTTATATAATTTCATAAATTACAACACTAATACAAAAAATAATCTGACTAGCCAAAGTAATAATTCTAGTCAAAATCTTCCTTTTTTTTGACCATTTGACTAGTCAAAGTAATAATTCTAGTCAAAATCTTCCTTCAATTGTGCCTTCAAGATTTATGCCCAAAGACTAGCGCATTGACTTGTGCCTTTAGATTAGCTCCTTTGTTATTTTACTATTTTTCATGAATGTGTTTATAGGAGATTGTTTTCTCCTTTACTATAGTACCAAACCAAATATTATAATAAAATAGCATCTTTCATATTCTCTCTACATTTCTTATACAAAATCCACCTAGCCATTTTGAGAGTCGTTAGCGTCTAGAAACCGAGCAGCCCTCCAGCTGCAGGGCTGAAACAAAAAAACTAAACCAAATACAAAATCGCTTCCGCTAGATTCCTATATGGTATCAGAGCAGTGTTCTTGATCCTGGAACAATCTGCTCAAAAAAAAAAAAAAAAAAAAAAAAAAAAAAAAAAAAAAAAACTCCAGCTTGAGGGGGAGTGTTCGAAAAGGAAGAAATATCACTTGTCAAGTTGGGCGTTTGTAACCTTCACGCTCCAACTTGAGGGGGAGTATTGAAAGTAATGACCATTTGACTAGGCAATGTAATAATTCTAGTCAAAATCTTCCTTCACTTGTGCCTTCAAGATTTATGCCCAAAGACTAGCGCATTGACTTGTGCCTTTAGATTAGCTCCTTTGTTATTTTACTATTTTCCACGAATGTATTTATAGGAGATTGTTTTCTCCTTTACTATAGTACCAAACCAAACATTATAATAAAATAGCATCTTTCATATTCTCTCTACATTTCTTATACAAAATCCACCTAGCCATTTTGAGAGTCGTTAGCGTCTAGAAACCGAGCAGCCCTCCGGCTGCAGGGCTGAAACAAAAAAACTAAACTAAATAGAAAATCGCTTCCGCTAGATTTCTATAGTTCTTATCTACGATGTTGAAATTCAGCCCAATCGTCATGCTTTCATTGGAATTTTACTCTTTTAAAGATGCATAGGTATACTTTATCAAGAGAAGCTAGGAGAAAGAATCGCGCAACACTGCAATACATGGTGTCACCTTATATCAAGGTTATTTTTTTATTTATTTAATTACAAGAGTAATAATTATTACTATTAGTATTAGTATTATTAAAATTGTTATATTTTTTAACCTCGGGACGCTCCCGGGATAAAAGCTAGTTTTCTATATGTATCTTTATTGAGTTAAATACTAAAGCTTTCCTTAAACCATAGAGATAATGCTGAAAATACGGAGTCCAATGATAATAGTATTGAGAGAGTTACATTTTCTTTAAATTTCAAGTTGCAATGAATAAATAAATAATTTATACATCTGACAATGTCTAGGCTTTAATGACAATAATATCCAATTATGCAGTGTGGGAATCATGAAACTTCCATCTCGTGAATCGAACAAACAAAGGGAGACCGGAGACCCACAACCAGACGTGGGTTTACTCTGCAGGATACTTCGTGTCCTAGATGTGGGTTCAACGAGGAAACGCCGGACCATGTTTTCACTTCGCGCGTCCTGTCTAGATGCATTTGGTGGAACATCTTTCGCTGGATTAAAATCTCGTGGCCGGATAATGTGGAGACCTTGAAAAATTTTGTTCGTTGTCTGTTGGAAGCACCGGGAAGTAGTAAATGGAGAAAGCTTGTGATGTTGGTCGCATTGGCAACTACTTGGAGAATTTGGTGGGTTAGAAACTTGAAGGTCTTTGAACATAAATCGACGCCAATCCAGAAATGCGTTGAGCTCATCAAAGAAGACTCTTTCGTTTGGTACTGTCAACGGGCGAAAGGAATTCAGCTGACCTGGGATATGTGGTCTGAGTTTTCTGTTGGGCCTCTTCTGTAATTGGGCTGGGTTGGTTTTATTCTGTTTTTATTGGGGCTTTAGTTTGTTTTTCTTTCGTTGGTGTTGACCGAGCGGTCGTTTCGGGTCTGTTTGTTTTTCAGCTTCTTGCTGAGGTTTTCTATATATATATATAGAAGTTTTTGCCGTTCAAAAAAAAAAAAAAAAAAACAATCCCTCTAACGATCGAACATGATAGGATGATTGTAGCATTGGCCGCTGGCGCATATGAACTGTAAATCCAGATATCCTTTCAATTGTTGATCATAGGTACTAACATCCAAACCACACACGTATTCACAACTCACAAGTGTTCTACAAAACTTTCATGACGTGTAAGCATGGTCTGATTTCAATAAAATAATAGTTTTGTATTAAGTAAATTGCATAAATTCAAATTCATATCAAGTAGGATACCGGTGACGGTTTGAGCTTAGGCAAGGAGGATACCGGTGTGTGGGTAGGGATTTGAACTTGGGACCGCTAGGTTAGGGTTGTACATGGATTTCCACTGAACTAAGCTTTTTGAAAAAAACATATATGCTGTTTTTATTAATAGTCACTAATTTGAATGCCCGCGCGTTGCAGCGGGTGTCCCAGTTGATATCAAGTTCAATTATGATGTCCATTACGAACCACCACCCATTGCATTGTTGGTTTCATATATTGCATTTGTTTATCTTCTTCAGTCCATAGATTGACAACAACCCTTTCCTTTTCAACATTAACAGGGTTCTCCACTAAACCATTATCTGAAATAAACTTGGAGCTCATCCGTTCCTTCCTGTCTAATATAAAAGTCGGCTTGTTCACATATTCTATTACCTCTTTGGTTGGAACCAGGCGCAAACATCCACCTACATTAAAAAAGCAGGTTTTAGAACTTGCAAAACTATGAAGCATATCATAGCACTACAACGCAAAACCTAAATGAGAAACAAACGCCCAGAAAATATTTAGTTCATAAATTTTAGCCCAACATGCTGCCCCGTGTAAAGCACAGTTAACTCATCCACTTTCTATGTAACAAGTAACAACCATAAAAAGCATTCAGCTTTAGTTCAGAAAAAGCAATTAGTACACATTACACAAAATTATAGATACAGGCACGAGATTCACCAAGGAATAAAGTAATTAGGAAAAAATTGACACTCCATACCATATATATAGAAAAACAGGCATTATATAGGAAAACAGTAATCTAGATTCTAGAGTTAGAAACATCTGCACTCCAATCACATAGTTAAAAACCTACATAAAGGCTTGAACTTGATAACTACTTTATCATCAAGCTGTAAAAAATGGCTAAATAAGATACTTATAACTACTTATAGGCCATGCATCTTCATTACAAAAAAAAAAAAATAATAATAATAATAATAAAAAAAAAAATTAAAAGCTAAATCTGGATTCTACCAAAAAGAGTAAAATTGACTTAAAAACTCAGTTCCACTGTATTGACTGGCGCAATATATATATATATATATATATATATATATATATATATAATTAAGTTAGTTACTGTATAAATCTGATTTATTAACAATAATACGTACTTTCCAGTTGTATGAGGATTTGCTAATGATGCCATTGCATCACCTTCAGCCTCAGCAGCCTGTTCAGCAACTTGTTCATCAAGAATTTCTTGCATTTCAACAACCCTACAAGTGTATTAGGAATTATTAACTGTTTTTGTTTCAGACAAAAATGTTTCTAGGAGAATTAATAAACCCGATCAAACTAATGTTAAGAGTGTTGAATGATAACATACCTTAAAGCAAGCACAAGCGTTTGCGGGCTGCAATTAATTAAGAGACATGATAACACACGTAAACCAAAAGTTACAGATTAAGAAGCATGGCATGCTAAGAACAGACGTATATTTATGAAAACTTTGAATTTAAAATTATGATACAGTCATAAAAAATGCCTAGATAATTAAGGATACAACGGTAAATTAGCATACCTTTCTTTAGCAAGCTCAAAAAGGTTTGAAATATGTGACCATAAGGTCTGCTTAGATGTATCCCAAGTCTGATCTACTTCTAGTAAATATTATCTGTAACATTTTCAGCAGTAAAAATGTGAACCCCGAAACTTATCTATTTTGATGTTCATGTAAGAACTTTTTGCAAGTCATCATAATGTAAAAATAATTAATTAGAGAACTTGATCCTGACTTGAGCCTGCTGGCCTCCTCTTTATGAGTTCCTATTGTTGTTATAAATGCCCGTCAAATCTTTTGTGTCGAAAGCATAAATATCTGGAATACCACACCATCTAGAAATCACTTGCCAAATACCACAAGCCAAAGCGCATCCTGTGAATAAATGCGCAGCCGATTCCATACCTTCGTGACATATCAGACAAGTAGCATCTTCGATCGGAATATTTCTTCTCTCCAAAGCTGTCTTCGTAGGGATTTTTCCATCGCCACCCTCCACATAAAGACATTACACTTTATCGGCAACCATCTACACCATTGAATAATATACTCCAAAGTTGTGATGCGGCTACTGGTCAGCCACCGTTTCGCTGCAGCCACCGAAAAGCCGTCCGTCGACCACTGCCATTCCCACCGATCCTGTGCATTATATATAACTTCACACCTGCAAGTAACATGTTCAATTCCGTCAATTCCATTCTCGCCACCTGTGAAACAGGGGCTATTTTCCACTGCCATTTAAATTCAGCCGCGCCTCCACTACTTAAAACCCTTTCAGCTACTGTGCAGAACTTGTTGTCTTCCAAATTAAATACCAACGGATACTTAATCTTCATAGGAACTTCACTTAACCATGTATCTATCCAGAAATGGGTCAGACTTCCTGACCCAATTCTGCTGCGCATAAGAATGCAGAATTTCTCACCATTCGCAATAACTTTGGTAGTGAACTTCAAAATATTCACCCACACGCTCCCACGACTCCCTACCCCCGGATAAATTTCCCACTTTCTAGGCTTCAAATGGATAGAATCTATCACTTTTCTCCAAAACGAACCATTCTCCACTCTATACCTCCACAACCACTTTAAAAGAAAAGCGTTGTTGCAATCTTCTAGCATGCTCAAACCCAAACCGCCTTCCTTCTTTGGAGAAGCCACATGTTCCCATTTGACCCAGTGCATTTTTCGAACATTAGTAGACCCTCCCCATAAGAACTTTTTTATCAACCCTTCCAGATTCTCTATTATTTTCTTCGGTGCCTTGTAGAAGGAAAAATAATAATTCGATAAACTTTGAAGGACCGACTTTATAAGCGGAGACGCCCTCCAATCAAGTATGGCCAGGTGTACTTTAAATGGCCTGCGCGGAATTTCACCCACCACGGATTTCCTTGACCATTAATTGTCCCGTTGTTTCCTTCAAAACGAAACACCAATTTCAAACAACTTACCTGAACCCAGTATAACCCGTTACCCAACCTAACCCGCCCATTGTCAGGCTTGTCAAATATCAAAATAAAAAAAATATGTAGTACTATTTTTTTAAATAATAATAAAACAATACTTGGTTTGCAACTAAAGACAGTTGTTCAAAAATTAAATTACTCAAAACATAACATACCAGTGATTATAACATTAGTGAGATTGGTGCCAAATATCGGACTAATGTATCTTCCACCATCAACATCGCGTCCCCGACCTTATGACGGTAGGGGCTCGATCACCGGCCACTCATTTTCATCCTAGTTATCAAGAACAGATCCTTAGTTTATAATTCAAAGGAATCAAAGCAACCATGTCTAGTAAAATAACCCATTAAATATGCAGCATGGTTGATAGATTCCAAAAATGGTAGAATAATTTTAAGAATAATAATCCAAAGTTCAATAAACACATTGATATGCTCCGTATATTTCAATTCCAACATGGTTCTTAACTTCTTTTTATTATTCATAGGAACAGGAATACCTTCACATTTTGAGTTGCAGCAGTCATAATCTTGCTTCCTGTAGCACTGCTTCTGGTGAAAGCAATCTGTTTAAGAAATGAACCAATATTTGAATATCCTTTTGGATTATAAAAGCATGATATATATTAAACTAAAAAAGAAATGTTTATTTGACCTTTTCAACAACAGGGTGAGATGCCAAAGGAGAACCTGCTTCAGGACCCAATCCAGACAGCACAACCGGTGGTGAGACGCTCAGCAATTATTCGACAAACACTTGCCAAGCCAGCAATAATTCGATAGAAACTTCTGGTGCACAAGAAGTAGAAAACAATAATTAGGCAACAAAGTAAATTAGCAATAACTAAATAATCTGTATGGTTTCCAGAAATAGATCTAAACACAATCTCCCAATCCAAATCCAAATCCTAATCCTTAATTGGTACTACAATTGCCATAAACAAATTCAGGCAACAAAAAAAAACGCGAATTCAATTTTGGTAAAGTAAGATTTTGGCGCAGAAGAAGAACCCAGATTATAGTGTATTACAAGGGCAATAAGGGAACAAATGTTCTTCACACTCGTAACCTTCATCCTCTTTCAAATGATGAAATACTTAATGACAAAGATGAGAGGTTTTCTTGGGGATTTGAAGGAAATTAAATGTGAGGGTAGGGATGTAATATGTTTTGAGGATGTGAGGTAGGAGATCATACTAAAATTACATAGATATCTTTGCAAGTGTCTTAATGTTACCAAAAGTTCCAATTATACCCTTGTGATATAAGCTTAATTTACTTGTACATCTTGCTATAATAGTTGGATGATGTACAAAATTATTATCTTGTACATCACTCCTCCTTAATAAGATAATATAGATCACGTATTTAACGGCAAAGTGACCTAGTGCTAATTTGTACCCATGACTATGACCGTGTCATATAAAAGTTTATAAGCTACAAGTGGTTAATTAAGTTCTTAAATATCAAAAGTAGCTAATTTATGGAAAACTCCATTTATAACTGTGTCATATTCAAACATATATAAATGTCTCATTGAAGAAACAGTGTATTTGATCAGTTTTTGTTATATGTAATGGAAAACATAATATTAATAAGTGGACGAGGCGTCTACCGATTTGGTCACGGGTACCTCACTACCAGCACAGTAATACCGCCGCCACCTATGCTGGTAGTGGTCCCGTGAACCGTTTGTTGGTTCTAGTTAACAGGCTGGTAGAGTGGTGTAATAAATGCAACGGTCGAATTTATATGTTTTTAAATTCCAATTTTGGCCGTTCAACGGTAACTTTTTTGACCGTTTTTTGTTCAAAGTATATAAAAGTCACACGATTTAAATAAAAAAACACAAACAAATACTTGTGAATCAAAACAACTTTAAAACACAAACGAAACAAATGGATCCAAGGAAATCAAAGAGTATTTCGAAGGGTGGTATGGGAACCTCGAAATCTAAAGTCGGGGGTTCTAGTAGTTGAGGCAGAGGTTCGGGTTTGGGTTTGAGTTCGGGTACGGTTGACGCCTATAGGCCCATGATCAATTTTCCACAAAGCCAACCCCAACCACAACCGTTTTACCAACAACCCAACAAAGCCAACAACCCCAAAGCCAACCCATTTTGTATACACAGTTTTTTACGCCGCCTCACATAACAACATCACATCTAGAGGACTTCGAGCTCCACCTACATGACGATGACGATGACGAGGAAGAAACTGTGCTAGAGACACAGTTGCAGGAATATGGAGATGAAAAATTAGGCGATGAAGCGGAGGAGATGCTTGAAGTAGAGGATCAAGTTGATGCGGGGGGGGGGGATATGGAAAGCGAACAAAAGCTGTGAAGTGGAATACGGCACAAGAGATTGCTTTGGCAAAAGCTTTGTGCTATGTGTCGGAGAGCAGGGAGAAGAGTAACCAAAGAAGCAAGGGAAGTTTTTGGAGGGCGGTGTAAAAACATTACGCGGAACTGTTGGGAGGATCCACCCGAACAGTTGATCAAATTATTTCTAAATGGTTTGCCATGAACCCATAAATGAATGCGTTCAATGGCCTTCATCAACAAGCCGTAATGATTATGATATATTTAACTTAAGGTTTTATTTAATTATATAGGAGCGCCTACGAGGGAGTAGATGTAGTGATCTTAACGTCATGCAAACGGTGTTGAACGATTATAGAAAAATTCATCCTTCTGGTTTTAATCATCAAGCGGCATGTGATATTGTCAAAGATCACGACAAGTGGAAAAAGCAAGTGTTGATGGGTGAAGAACCATCCGATAGTCAATCCGACAAGAGACGGAAGTCTTTGGAAAGCGGCAACTATTAGGCGACTGCTTTTTCCACACCGGACGACTCCACCCCCACTAGCCACATGCCGGATCTCAATGAAGATACCAACCCAACGAGGCACAAACGAAAAAAAATAAGAAAGCCGCCGCCGCCGAGTCTTCACGCAAATCATCCTGGGTTGACGAATTTGGGTCATACCGAGCGATGAAAGAAGATAAACTGAACCAATTGGTCACCCTACAATCTCAACAAGGCGAAAAAACTTTATCATTTTTAGAGGAACAACGCGACTTGTTGAGACAAAGACAGTATTACCACGACTTGAATATGTATTCAAAACCGCATGACCACCTGAAATGTATATAGTTGGAGTTGGTTTTGAAACGTAAAGAAGAAATCGCGACGAAACCCCAATGGGAGTGTTATTGGGTTGAAGGCGACGGGTAAATTTAGGTGTTTGTGTGTTTATTTTTAAATGATCGTGTATTTTTTTAATTTTATTGGAACGGTTATTTTTAAGTTTTACAAACGGTTCTTTTTAATCAAACGGTCATTTTTTTTAAAAAACAATAAATAAAAAAAAGGAAAACTAAAAATTAAAGATTTCAGTGAAATGAATCAGTTAAGTGCTACCTCCAAAAAAGTGATTCAATGAAGTAAACCAGTGAAGTGATGTGGCAGTGCAGGGTTGGTTAAAATCAGTGAAAGAAAAAGCAACTTCTAGGAGTGCCCCTCCCACCCTAATAATACCTGATAGATTCGTGAGACCTGATACTGATGCTGAGAGAGTTGAGGTCGACATGATTGTCAGTGTGTTCGGGTTCCCTTTAGTGTATGCAGTTATAATGGTTTATGTGTTTTTAAGTTATAAACACGTTGAGAGAGATGAGAGTAATGGGGACGACTACATTAGTGGTTATGGTGTTATGATTGTGTCAACCCTAATCTCATAATAACCTCTCTATATTTATACATACCCAGGGGACACCCTAATAAGGCCCATCAAATGATAAATCCGCCCAACAAAGACATATATGTTATTGGGCTTAGGATAATATTAATAATTGATCATCATTATATAAATGATTGTGATGGCTAAAGAGATAAATATACTAACATAATGTATATTTATTCCAACATTCTCCCACTTAGCCGAGTATTCATTTATTATGAGTATTACGTAAGTCTATAGAGATTAATACTCATTTTAGATCTAAACCCAAACTGTAGCAGAGAAATACAGTTGTTAAGTCTATATTCGATTTAGGACCCCATTAATCATTCTACAATCCAAATTTAAAACTTAACATTAGGATCAATTTACGTTATGCTCTTAGTTGTTGATTTGTTACACTATTGTCTTTATGTCATTATGCTAGCTTAACATATTAATAGATAAACAAATCATAATGAGGAAAATTAATCATTAATCATTAGTCATTAGTCATGAGTCATTCATAGTACGATATGCATTTGTACATGGTCATTTGTAAAACCCTTTTCTCTTATTTGGCGTTTAGTGAGACTTATGAGTAATAAAACTTTAGTTATTGGATCCATAAGCATATCATGAATGCATTCGATACAAAATTCTGATTTCCTCTATTTTTTTCTTAACCTAAGCGAACAATAATTTCGTATCAAACTCTAATGCAGCTCCTCTCAAACTGTTACTGTTCGAGGAATTAGGGCAGCTGACTTTATCACAGTAAGTCTTCAACATAGTATTTAAATGGAGTTAATAAGTTATGAGTCAACTGATAGCAACATTTAATGACCATTCTGTTATGATCAGCAACACATTATGTCATGATAACTTAGGTTGTTGTTAACAGTTCCTTATGACTCCTCCATGAGATAGTTATGTCTGCTGATGTTATGATATACCCCGAAATTGACACTTGATTTCCTTTGAATAACACAAAAGTTAGAATAAGAGTAGTCAATCACTTTAGGTTTTCACTTCTTCTTTAGATTATAGTCTCTTATTTCTTAAAGATATTGTAATGTTCCATTAGATGCTTTTCATCAATTTAGACAAGTCTAGTATCAAGCAATACGAACAATATCATAAACAAGCACATACTTATATTTACATAACTCTTCTAATTAATAAATCATAAGGTAATAATCTCATTTATCCTATTATCCTCTAAAAGAGAGCAATGTTGTATGTTACATACTTTGGGAACCGCTTAGAGTAAAACTTATGGGATGATACTAATATCTCGTTGGGTCTATCTCGGTATATTTTGATTCCTATCACGTAAGAGGAATCCCCGATATTCATCATGTCAAAATTATGCATGACCAATGCTTTGACTTAGGTAACATATACTTGTTAAGAGAGACGTCATCTATGTAAGGACAAGTTTTCATTAATTGCTCCCACTCATCTTGAGGTAGGTTCTTTAATCCACTTAGTTCTTGATGAAGAGAATTTCATTATGATTCCAACACATTCTATGCTTGCATCAACCTGTAAGGACAAAAAGGATTGAAGAAACCACTTTTGTAAACCTTAGTCTAATTCTTATTTCTACCAAAATATGCTAAGTATAGAACTGCTGAAGAAGAAGACTGAAAGTACTGAAGAAGAATTCATCAGGTACTGAAGAGTTAAAGATCAGAAGTTCTGAAGTCAAACCAGACAAGTCTACTGAAGAACTACTGAAGACAAACTACTCATCAGTGGAGTGTCACTCATCAGCTGTTGTGATGGAATCTTCCCACCGCCTTATATTTCAGTAGTTTACTGAAGAACTACTGAAGACAAACTACTCATCAGTAGTTTGTCACTCATCAGCTGTTGTGATGGAATCTTCCCACCGCCTTATATCATACTTATTGTTATATGCATTCAATTGTTTAGATTATCATTAACTTCCTTTAGTTCATTATATCCACGAGGAGTAATAACTCCTGTTGAAAGTGAAACTTTAAACTTGAACACTTCACTTATTCTGCTGTGCAAACTGCTTTGATAAACTTACAACACATAAGTGTTCATGAATAAGAACTGTTAAAAGAACATACTGATCCAACAATTGGTATCAAAGCTCTGGTTTATCTAATCAAATATCAATCTAACAAATTTAGAATCAGACACAGGCTCTTATTGATATTTAATAAAGGATAAAAGTTCACTTTTTCAAAACATCCATCACTTTGAGAAAAACTTGACAAATCAATACTCTCAAAAATGGATCCTCATAATATTGGATCTGCTAATAAGCCTCCTATGCTTGTTCGTTCTGAATATAACATATGGCAAAAGAGGTTGGCACATACTCTGTCTCAGATAAACATTGGTTGTTGGAGATCTGTCATGTATGGACCCCATAAACCAGTAAATATAAATCTTGTAACTAAAGTTGAAATACCAAAAGATCCAAAAGACTACACTAATGAAGATTTCATTAAACTTGAGCTTGATGCCAAGGCTTTCCCTATGTTGGCAATGACTCTCCCAAATGAAATCTACTCTGAACTTTTACATTGTGAAAGTGCCAAAGAGCTTTGGGGCTGCCTAAAAGAACAGTTTGGAGGAACTGAAGAGGTGATTGCTAACACCAGAGAAATTATTGCTAAGCAATATGAAACGTTTACTTACATTAATGGGGAAACTTTGACACAACAATTTAAAAGATTCTCTTCATTAATCTCTGAGTTAATGTTAAATGGTCAGACCTACATAAATGTATCTATGCTTCATAGATTTTTAAGGTCTCTACCAGAAAAATGGGAAACTTACTATATAGTTCTCAGATCTACACCAGATTTTAACTCCCTCACTCTTACAAAATTAAATGGGAGATTGTTAACTTTTGAAAGAGAAATAAATCAAAAGAAAAAGTTACAAAATTCTGGCAAAACAACTGATGACTATGTTCCAGGTAGTACAACACTTTTAGGACAAGACTCACCTTCTTGTTCAAATGATTTTGGATCTTTTGATCACATTGACATAACTGTTGGGATCTCATTAGAAAGATCATATCCAGCTTATGAAAATGATGAAATAGTCAAACTGCTGAAAACATGTGTTTTATAATGGACGACTTAAATTTTTTTAGCGATGATGACTTAGAAGAAATGGACATTTTACACCAACTGGCCATGTTAAGCATAAAAACTAACAAATTTTATTAAAGGTCAGGAATGAAATTTCCAGGAATGAACAATTCAACAAAAGTTGGTTTTGACAAATCTAAACTTAGATGTCACAAGTGTCAAAAGTTGGGACACTTTGCTAGAGAGTGTAGAAGCTCTGGCTTTAACCAACCACAGTCTGGAAATCAGTTTAACTCTAGTTATAATAGGAATAATGGAACACATGGAAGTGCACATTTTGTAGTGGCATAAGCTCCACAAATCCAATATGTGCCACAAGTACAATATGTTCAGATGCCTACTCAATAAATGAAGTGCCAACAACAGATGCAATCCATTCCAGCTGCTCAACAACCTCCTCAAACTCAACAACCCTCTCAACAAAGTATTTTTACTTCAGGGTATGTTGACTGCAGCAGTCTTCCTTATGACACATCTGAATGCAATCCAGATGCAGACAACAAATTGTTTGAGATCAACTGGGGAGAACCTGACAATGGCTGAAAGAGTTTTACCTTAGTGGCCTTTGAGGGTTGCACCTCTAAATCTACCTTATCTCAGGTATCAAAAGAATCTTTGACAAAACTTTGTTCAACATCATGCAAAGAATCTTTTACTCTCATAAGAGAGACCAATGTGCATCTACAAGGCAAAGCCAATGACTCTGAAAGAAAATATACTCAAATAAAATGTGATTTAGAAAGAAAACTTGCTACAAAATCAAAGGAAAATTCTAAATTAACAAATAATGCTATTGAAACCCAAGTACAAATTAAAATCATGATAGAAGACCTAGGAAATGTTAGAAAAGAGCTTGCTGACACCAAGGTTGATTGTGAAAAATTGGTTGAGTCATGTAGAGGTTACCAAATGCTGCTTAACAAACAAACTTCATCAAATGTTAAGGTTGGAATAGGGTACAATCATACCAAAACTCCAACTGATTTTACTCCCAAAACTGCTGATGATGAGAGTAGAATAGTTCAAAATCAAACTTCTGATATGAAAGAATGCACATCTTTTCATCAGAACTTTCTCAAAATTGATAAAGAAAGTTCTACAAAAGTACTAAACAAAACTGACATTAAGCCATCAGTAGTTTCATCTACATCAGGAATTTAGAACCTGAAAACTACTCATGACCTAATCAAACCAAGACTGTCAGTAATTTGCCTTTCAAATCTCATAATGAAAAGGAGAAGGCAAAAGAATGTGAAATTTGTGGTCTGTTTAACCACAAAACAAAATTTTGTAGATATAGAAAAGGAAATTAATATAACAAGAAGATTTCACAACTAGTTGTGGTAAAACAACCCAAACATGATTTTGAAGAAACTTTCTATCCCAACAAACAACAACCATGCAACACCTTTTCTCAGAAAAAGATTAAATCTCAACCAAAGTTTTTTTCTCAAAATTCTTTGTTAGTAGTTAGACCTACATCATCAGCAGTTTCACAAATTGCTGAGATTAAAGATCTCATGAATATGGTAAAACTACTGATGACCAAAGTTAATGGTGGTCCTCAAAAGGATACCATCATTGCCCTTAAAGATAAATCAATTGCCAAAAAGACATGGATTTCTCAAATTGGTCAAGAACAAACTGTTCCTATTCTCAAGAACAAACCCAAAGCCAAATTGGCTTGGGTTCCTAAATCTAACTAATTTGCCTCCAGAGGCTTAAATAGCATTTGGTATGTTGATAATGGAGGCTCAATGCACATGACAGGATGCGATTACCTGATAAACAATTTTATTAGTCAAAGAGAAGGATCTGTATCATTTGGGAACAATGCCAAGGGATATGTGCTAGGACATGGAAATGTCTCCTCTGGCAAAATACAGTTTGACAAGGTCAATCTGGTTGAAAATTTAGAGTACAACTTGCTGAGTGTCTCTCAAATGTGTGATAAAGGACATTCTTCCTTTTTCACCAAAACTGCTTGCAAGATCATCTCATCAGAAGGCCAAAAGTTGATAGAGAAGATAACTGAAGATCATACTTTGCTGACAGCCAAAAGATGTGGCAATGTCTATGCAGTGGACATTGAGAAAGACAAAGTACCGAACAATACTGCCTGCTTCTTCTCAAGAGCATCAACTTCTGAAACTGATCTCTGGCATAGGAGACTTGGCCATGTGAACTTTAAAACCATAAATAAAGTCACAAAAATGGGTTTGGTCAGAAGTCTACCCTTGAAAGTATACCAGTGTCAAGAACACTGTGTATCCTATCTAAAGGGAAAACAACATAAGTCCTCCTATAAATCAATTGAAGAATCAAAAACAAATGCATGTCTTCAACTACTCCATATGGACTTATTTGGGCCAGTCAAAATCATGAGCCTTGGTAAGAAGAAGTACTGCTTAGTCATCATTGATGACTATTTAAGATACACATAGGTCTTCTTCTTATTTTCCAAGGACGAGGCAGCTAAAATTATCAAGTTCTTTATTATACAAGTAGAGAAACAATACTCTCTCTCTGTCAAAGCCATTAGAAGTGACAATGGGACAGAATTCAGGAACAAAATTCTGGATGAATTCCGTTTGTCTAAAGGGATTGTTAGAAAATTCAGCATTTCCAGAACTCCTGAACAAAATGGTGTGGTAGAAAGGAAGAACATAACACTAATTAAAGCAGCAAGAACTATGTTAGCTGATTCAGGCCTACCATTGTATTTTTGGGCTGAAGCAGTCAACACAGCCTGCTGTGTTCAAAATAGGGTCCTTGTCAACAAAGACATTCCAAAACTGGCTATGAAGTTCTTCATGGCAACAAGCCCCTTATCTCCTTTTTCAGGGCTTTTGGATGTCAATGTTTCATTCTAAACATCAAAGACTCTATTTCAAAGTTTGCTTCAAAAGTTGATTCAGGTTATTTTCTTGGTTATTCTTTCACTAGAAAAGCCTACAAGGTTTTTAATTCAAGAACCAAGATAGTAGAAGAAACACTGAATGTCAAGTTTAATGAGTCAATACACACTCTCATTCCAGCACATCCTGCTGATCTCTTTGACCTTGACAACTTTAATTTCGGACTTGAAAAGTCTATCACTTCATCTAAACCTGTTTATTATGGTGATCAAGGGTTTGATGATGAGGGTCATTAAGTCAACTTTTAAACCATCAGAAGATTTGATTCAACAACTGCTAATGTACAAACTCAAACATCTGATTCAGCTCCTGCAACTACTGAAGATGTTCAAACAGCTGAACCAGATATTATCAACCTCAGTGGTTTGTTTGAAGAAGTACAAGAGCCACCTACACCTGCCAGTGGTTTACAACAACTAATTGAACACAAAGATCATCCATTGGATCAAATCATGGGTGATATTGCATGAGCGGTACTCACAAGAAACCAGCTTTCCAACTTCTGCTTTTTCTCAGCATTCATTTCTCAATTGAAACCAAAGAAGTATCAAGAAGCCCTCAAAGATAACAATTGGGTTCAAGCTATGCAAGAAGAGTTGCTCCAATCAAAGAAGCAATAGGTCTAAGAAATTTGTCCCTTACCACCAAACATGCTACCAATTGGCACAAGATGGGTTTTTTAGAAATAAACAAGATGAAGCTGGTATGATTATAATGAACAAGGCAAGACTGGTGGTACAAGGTTATTCTCAAGAAGAAGGAATTGACTATGACGGAACCTTTGCTCCAGTTGCAAAGCTTGAAGCCATCAGGTTATTTTTGGCTTATGCAATTTCCAACAAAATTAAGGTTTTTCAAATGGATGTTAAGAGTGCATTTTTATATGGAAAAATAAAAGAGGAAGTGTATGTTTGCCAGCCACCTGGGTTTGAGGATCCTTCTCATCCTGAGTGGGTGTACAAACTTGACAAGGCTCTTTATGGGCTAAAACAGGCTCCCAGAGCTTGGTATGAAATACTTTCCAACTTTTTACTCAAAAATCACTTCACAAGAGGTTCTATTGACAAAACACTTTTTATCAAACATGTTGGAAATCATGTCTTACTTGTTCAAATTTATGTTGATGATATCATTTTTGGTTCAACTAACACAAAATTGTGTGATGAATTTAAGAAACTCATGCAATCAAAATTTGAGATGAGTACAATGGGAGACTGCATTACTTTTTGGGACTACAAATTAAACAACAAACAAATGGACCTTTTATACATCAATCCAAATATGTTAAAGAATTATTAAACAAGTTTTCTTTACAAGACTGTAAATCATGTTCCACTCCCATGACACCAACCACACAAGTTGAACCAGATGATCAAGGAAAACAGGTTGATCAAACCATGTATAGATGTATGATAGGTTCCCTTCTTTATCTAACTGCTTGTAGACCAGATATTATGTTTTCAACATGTGTTTGTGCTAGATATCAATCAGCTCCTAGGGAATCACACCTAATTGCAGTCAAAAGAATTTTCAGATATCTGAAAGGAACTCCTACACTAGGAATTTGGTATCCTGCTTCAAGCAATACCAAATTCATAGCTTTTTTAGATAGTGACTATGCATGGTGCAAAATGTCAAGAAAATCAACATCTGGTGGTTGTCAATTCATGGGAAACTATCTGGTGTCCTGGAAATCAAAGAAGCAAACATCTGTGGCAACTTCAACTGCTGAAGCAGAGCATATTGCAGCTGCAAGTTGTATATCACAGATCCAATGGCTTCAATATCAACTATTTGATTATGGAATCAAAGAGACCAAGATCCCATTGCTTGTAGACAGTAAATCTGCCATTAGCATAATTCAAAATCCTGTACAGTTTTCAAAAACTAAACATATTGAAATTAGGTATCATTTCATAAGGGATTGCTATGAGAAAGGCAAGATTGAGATGAAACATGTGACAACAGCTAATCAAATAGCTGACATATTCACCAAACCCCTTGACACATCAACATTTCAGAAGTTAGTATCCATGCTTGGGATGCTAAGTTTGTAAGTGTTTTTCATTTTCCTGCACATATTTTACTTTCACTTACATTATTACTAATCTGTCACAGAACTTCTGAAAAACAAAAAGAGAGAAACTACTAATGTACAAAAACATCAGCATGGGGATATTTTCAGAAAAATGATTAACTTATGATAAAATAAACTTCAGAAGTTATGAAAAAAGTGTTTATAAATGTTCTTGTCAGTGGTTAACAAACTACTGAAGAGAAATGGGAACTACTGATGAATATTGTTCTTCATCAGCAGTTTTGTCAATAAGGGTAAATCAGACACTTCCCTTTCAGAAGTTTGACCTAGGGCGGTTATAAACTTCTGATAAACACCTTTCCTCACACTTATCCTTTCAAAAAGAAAAATTCCCTCCTTCTCTCTCAAAAACACTCTCAACCCCTCCCCTGCAAACAACCAAAAACACTGTTCGATCCATACACACACAAAACACCATGGCTCTTATACTGAAACAGGGACATAACCAACGAGGCTACTTTGTGAAAGATGAAGCCTGATCCCAATACAACGAAATCATTGATTTAGTCGTCCAATCCCAATACAACACTGCATTCACCATTGATCCTCCAATTCACACTCAAACTCTTAATGAGTTCTGGGCAAACGCCGAGGCGGTGACTGTGAACAACAGAGTGATTTCCCTCAAATCAACTATCCAAGGGAAAGTCATGGCAACCACACCGGCTACTTTGGGAATAAGACTTGGTCTGGATGATGTTGATGCACCAGAGAACATTCCCAATTCTGAAATTCATTTAACCATGAAAGAGTGTGGTTACCAAGGTACTCTCTCACACGCAACAATTTATAAGAAATATTTTGAACCAAAATACAAACTTTTGTTTCATTACATAATCATGTGTTTAAGTCCCAAAACTGGATCTTATGATCAGATGCCCTCTACTTTTCAACCTATTTTTCATTCCATTGTGAATGAAACAAAATTTAGGGCATCAGCACTTTTCTTTAATGAGTTGGTGTTGCATCACCAAAATTCTAAAAAGAAATTTTTGTTGTATCAAAGGTTCATCATGCAATGCATAATTAAAGAGCTTGGAAATGAGGTGCTTGTGGGAAAAACATCTGTTTTAAACCCATTAACCACACAAGCATACTCAATGCATAACAAACCGACAGCCTTGCCAGAAGATGACCAAGGGGAACAAGAACTAGTCCCCATGGAACCAACATCTTCCAAACCTTCATCTAAAAAGGCTAAGAAACCCAAACAACAAAAATTAAAACCCACCAACCCTAAAAGAAAGGAAGTTCAAGAAGTTGAGATGCCTGAAACTGCTAATGTGCAATCCGCACTTGTTAAAGATGTGACTGAAACATCCTCTCAGTCTCATCCATCTCAAACCCCCAAAAGAGAACCCATTACAATTTTATTTCATAGGAAGAAACTCAAAAAGGCCATAACTACTGACCCTTCCTTTGAAACTGCTGACCCTTTACCTAAAACTACTGAACCAGAAATATCACACAATACCATAGAAATTGCCAAACTTCTTTCCGGGTTAAAAGAAACAATCCCATCTGAACATGTCATTCCCCAACAAACACATCAAACAGGTGAAATACCATCAGAAGTTGACATGGATGTGGATGTTATTAGCCCTATTCCAAGAGATGAGGATGAACCAAGGTATCTAAGCCCAAACCTAGATACTTCAGGTACATTTGAGGCTGCTACTACTCATTTACCATCAAGTGGTGGATCTGAGGACTGAAGTAACATAGCTAAGACCTCAAATGAGTTTGAAGTAGACACAGAAATAGATTCATTCAATTTGGATGTAGGAGATTCAGAAGATATTGAACATGCTTTATCCGAATCAAATGAGTTTGAAGTAGACACAGAAATAGATTCATTCAATTTGGACTTGTCCTCAGATGATTCGGCGGTTTCACATGACTGATAGCTAGATGCCTCGGTCTCTCCTGAGTCTGGATCAAAGTCAGACTCAGGTTCAGTCACTGACGGATCATCTGAGTAAGAATTAGAATCGGTCAGATTATTATCACTATTTGCTCTTTGCTTTAGACAAAGCTCCCTGATTTGCTTCATGAAATCAAACTCATAGTTCACACTTGAGTTTTGCTGGGTGGTCGGAGCAAGAATTGGTTCATTAACTTGTATGTATTCATGTTTAGACTCTTTAGAAACACACAATGATTCATCAGATTCAGATGAAGATGGAACCTCATCTTTGCTAACCTAAAAAACTCTATCAACCTCTTTAGTTTTCTCATAATTTAATGTCTCAGTCTGCTTTGAAGCATCTTGAGACTTGACAAATGTTTTTGAAGGAACCTGCTCTTGCTTAGATTGTTTTTGTTTAGGTTTAGAGATTCTAATTGGGGTTGATTCAAGTTTAGTGACTTCAACTTGATCTCTTGATGGTCGACTGGTTGGCTCTTCTATTTGTGGACCATATCCTTTCACAGGAAGATCCAACAATTATTCATCCGACATAGGAATTGAGGAATAATTTTCATTAAAGGGTGGAGGAATTTCCACAAAACCAATGCCCTTATTTCTCACTTTCTTTGGTCTGTACTTTAAGTGGGAATTGATCATTTTCTCGACTTTAGGACTAGAACAATTGAATTTTTTGAAATGAAAATCTGCATTTTCAAATTTTGATTTTAAGTCGATCAATTCCGTGCTCAAAGTGTCAGACAGTCGTTTAAAGTGTAAATATCGACATTTATGATCACTCACCTCCTGATGCAAACGCTTGATATCAAGTTTTTGTTTTTCGACCATTTCTTTATAGGAGTTAAATTTCTTTTTAATGTCCCAAGTGGCCATCTTTTCATATTCAAGCTATTTGTATGCAGAGAGAGTTTCGTCTCTAAAACCCTTAATTTTAAGTTTACACCTTTCGGTGCAACATGATTCAGCTAAAGTTTCAGAATGTACCTCAGCCGCTGACGGAACATAATCGTCATCCATCTGTGCCATGAGTGCCATGTACATAGTATCTTCAACAATCTTTAGATCCTCCATTTGAGATGACCAATCCCATCCACCTCCTGATTTAGCGACCATGGCCTTGTTTGAGTTAGAGGATTCAGATCCAGTGTGAGAGGTAGATGATTGACTTCCCGGAGTTGCAGCGGGAGAAGCAACTACAGGAGTTGAGTTGTCTATTTCTTTCTTTGGCTGGGTACACTCATGAGAAAAATGTCCAAGCTCATCACAGTTATAACAACACATCTTCATTTTATCCCAACCCAGTATCTTTGTTGGGTTTTCCTATACATTTCTCCCAGTCTTCTTCACGAACTTATTTGCTCTATGCACCACCATAGCTATCTACCAAGTCAAGTCCATCTCTTCTATATCATCTTGATTAACATCGTTTAAGTCACATGCTCCAACATCTTTCGCAGTAAGTTGACCAGTTAGAAATGCATTATAGCAATTCATGAATCCAGCAAATAAACTTAAGTTACTTTCAAGCTCCTTTGGAATTTTTACTGTTGACTGAGGTGCATCTGAAGGAAGTGATGCAGATGACGAATGTCCGGCAGAAGTGGCCGCCGAGGAGACAGGCATGGCAGAGCCTTTTGATGCACTGGGTGCAAACATATGTGGATACGAAGATCCATTGGCTGGGTTAGAGTACAACGAGGGACGCTGAGGTTTTTGCTGAGACATTAGGGCATTCCTGGGAGTTGCGATGATTGCATTATTATAATTAGCAGTCTGAGTCATGTAACGTTGCTTGTCATCAAGGTCATAGGACTTGATCAAAGATATGGTTTCAGAAAGAGTGAGTCTTGCTAAATCTTTGGTTCTCTTGATAAGGGTTACATTTGAGTCCCAACTCCTTGGAAGAGTATTTAGCAGCTTTTTGTTCATAACGGAGTTATCTACCACCATATCATTTGATTTCATCTCACTCACTAAAGCCACAAAACGCTGGATCTAGCTTTCGAGTGATTCGCCAGGAATATGATTAAAAGCATTGAATTTCTGGCTCAGCATCTCCCTTCTGCTTTCTTTCATTTCTTCATTTCCCTCATACAGATTTTCAAGAGCTTCCCAAAGTTCTTTGGTAGTGGCATTGTCACGAACTCCAATCGATACTTCAGGTGAAAGTCCTTGATGAAGATAAGCCATTGCTCTTTCATCAATGTCAGTCTTTTCATGGTCTTCATCAGTGTACATACTCTTTGGTTTGATAGCAATGGCTCCAGTTATTTCGTTAACCACATAAGTGATCACACAGGGTCCGTTAAAGATGGATCTCAGAGCCTTTGCATCTTTTATTTTCATAAGTTGAATGAACCTGAATTTCCACTCAGAATAGGACATTCCAAGTTGGAGAACAGGTACTTTCTGATGTGTGCCAATGACAGGTTCCATGGCTTTGTCCACTTGAGCAGCTACAAGTAATTTGTCAGTATTAAGTCCATAAAAAAATTGTTTGGTTAACCATTTGATCCATTTCTGAAAACAAGATTTAAAGTTATTAGTGCAGATTTATATGGTTCAATTCTAGTCCAACAATTATTGAAGTCCAGTCCAAAACTTGTGATTCAGCTTAGTCCAATATAGTAGGTCGAACACCAGTGTTGGTCGAACACCAGTGTTGGTCGAACTCAGTGCAAGGTCGAACACAAGCTAGTTGGTCGAACTCAGGCCAAGGTCAAACTCAAGTCAGTTGGTCGAACTCAGGCCAAGGTCGAACTCAGGCCAGGGTCGAACTCAGGCCAATGTCGAACTCATTCCAAGGTCGAACTCAGGCCAGGGTCGAACTCAGGCCAATGTCGAACTCAGTCCAAGGTCGAACTCAGCCCAATGTCGAACTCAAGCTATGGTCAAACTTAGGTGAAGACATCGAACTCAGGCCAAGGTCGAACTAAGGCCAATGTCGAACTCAGGCTAAGGTCGAACTCAGGTGAAGACGTCGAACTCTCCTTGAATAAGGAAACCTGCACATAATCAGCAACAAACTTTCCAAGTTTTTCGAAGATTTAAAGACTTTTAAGGAGATAGTTAAAAATAAAAACATTTTCCTTTTTTAAAAACAATTATCTCCTTAATTTAAGCAAACAACTTTGACCTTCAAACAAATCGGATCAAACCAGAAATTTTTATCAAAATTTTGAACGAAAACATTGATGGTCATAAGTAAATTAGCGAAACATTGCTGCACTGAACAAACCGATTAGTAATAAAACACATAATTATGAAATCGATATGAATCAAATCAATAAAAAACAACCTTTTCGTTAGCAAGAACTTCTTTGATCTTCTTCCTTTGATACCAACAACTGAGCCTTCGAAAGACTTCTTAGGCTCTGATACCAATTGTTAGTCCAAGATCCTTCCGGGTATCAATCAAACCACTCAATGGATGCAGAATATCGATTGAATGGTGAAGAACAAAAGAATAAATCGATTAAAACATCTTGTATTGCTGCTTCACCTTGCACACAACCTCTAGGATTATCTGGTACAAGGTGGTGGCTCTTGTGTTACAAAATGAGATGATTATGAAAGTCTAACGAATGTCTAACCCTAAAATGAACTTAAACAAAACATTATATAGGGTCCACTAAAGCCTTGGCCCACATGGCCTAACCCAAGCCCATTAACTAAACTAAGCTCAATTAACACAAACAAGCTTAATAAAGACAAGCGTAAACCTACTTAAATCTAGCCCAACAATATCCCCCTAGGTTTATGCTGTCTTTATCATGGCTTAGTAGGAAGAATCTTCAGATCTTGATCTTCCAATCTTCGGTTCTTTCTTGTTCTCTTGGAGGTAACTTCACAACTTTAATCATCATCAGCTTTTGCTTGAACATATTGCTAAAAGAGAACGTGAGAGGAGGATTCTCAGAAGCTTTTTTCTTTGTCAATTTTCTCTTTCAAACAACTTTTCAGGTACTTCTTCACTTGTACTTTCATTGTCAAAAGATGATTCACTTCAGGTTCTTCTAACTTAGGTACATTTCTCAGTGTGGTGATTCATGCTTGTCAGCAACTCGAACTCTTTCATTCTTGATCAACCCCTGTTTCTTGATTTGTATGAATTCTGCAAATTCTCAGAATTTTGTGAGCAAACAATTTATGCTACAGAGGGTCAAGTATACTCATGAACACCAAGTACATCAGTGTACTTCAATTTTAAAATCTCAAAAACCTGAATTCCTTTCAAGAATCGGTCAAGTCCTCAAGAATGGTTAATTTTTATGAAAAGAAAACAAATTAAAATAAAGAAATTCAAACTAATTACAATGCATCTTTTTGGTGAGAATCATGTGAAGAAGATCATATCAGCTTTGTCAAAATGCAACACACCGTTAGAATATTTGTTTTGGTATACTTATTAAAGTGCCAGAAAGCAGTCCAAGACAATTACCAGCATCGTTTATCCACTTAAACAAACATACACACACGTCCCCAAGTCCAATTTTTATTTTTTTTTAGAAATTTTGCAGATTTATTTTTAAAAAACACAAAGAACAGGTGATAAAGATGGGTGTTTGATCTATTTTGATTATTCAAAAGGTTGTTTCCATAACTTTCGTGAATTTAGTTTGGAAGGATATTATCACAAAGAATCATCAAAATTAGAAAAATGAAGGAGCATTCATATTTGGTGGTCCCCACAGCTGTCAACTAATTAATTTTTGTCAACTACACATCAATTTTGAAAAATACCCTTTAACCCGAAATCCATCACCCACCCGGAACCCATCTCAAACTTGAACACATCTGGTCGAACACTCCGTTCAGGTTGAACTCAGCCTTGAACGTCGAACTCACCCTTGAACGTCGAACTCAGACTTGGTCGAACACCCACTCGAGGTCGAACTCATCGGAGCTTCATCGAACACCCGCCACGTCACTCGAACACAACCTCCATCAACTCGGACTCACCCGTGTCGGACACTCCGCGCATCCGAACACAGATCTCCTACTCGATCACTCTAGACCTCGAGATCTGTGCTCGGAAGCATAAACACCACCACCGGTCACCCTACAACACTTCAGCTCGGAAACGAACTAGGCATCTTAACCCAGAAAACCCACCGTCATCCTACTCCCTAACCCCTCCCCTCCCTCACAAATCTGACCCGTTAACCAACTACCACCCGACAACCAAAACTACACCCACACTGTTATAGATTGAGAATTGAGGAAAAGTGTTGTTGTTATGATTGTCTGCAGTATAATAAAGAAAGAAACCGAAAAGAAAGAAGAGAGATTGAATGTGTTTGTGAAGAGAGAGAATAAGAGAGTTGAGAGAAGTTTGGTTGTCTGTTCGTGAAGAAAGAACAGAGATAGATATAGAGGTGATATTGCTTGTTGTGTGTGTCGTTATTGAGTAAAAGAAAAGAAATAATCCAGAGAGAGAGAAAGAGTCTTGAACTAGGGGTGCGTAGGATAAGATGTTAACAAACAGGTGTCATGGTGAATGTGATCATCTTTGGATTTGTTGGTTTGATGGTTTACCTCTAAAAGTGAAATTTAAAGATAAAACACAAATCGAAAAGTGTGTTCATCAGGTGGACTAAATTTTAATAATAATAATAATAATAATAATAATAATAATAATAATAATAATAATAATAATAATAATAGTGGTATTAGTATTATTTTGGAGTGCACTTGCTTAATTTGGGGGAATCAACCTTACGGCATACGGTTTGATTCGGTTGACTACGGTGGATTAGACTGTGTACTGTTTTTGACGGTTGACTACGTTGGGACGCCCGGTGCTTGTCTTAAAAAAATTTTGGAAAATTCAAGATGTCTTGGGGAATCACAGTCCTGAAATCAAAAATACCTTCTCAAATTGGTTTCTATGGTGAAATGTGCTCTTCCGCTCCTACTGCTCCTGCCGCTCAAGCTTTCATGGCACAACTGAATGACCATGTGCCATCCGCATCTGAGGTACACGCTGACATTTTAGCTGAATCATGTTGTACAGAACGATGCAGGTTAAAAATTAAAGGTTTTAGAGAAGAAACTCTCTCTGCCTTCAAGCAGCTTGAATACGAGAAAATGGCCACTTGGGATATTAAAAAGAAATTTAATTCTTATAAAGAAATGGTCAAACAACAAAAACTTGATATCAAGCGTTTGCATCAGGAGGTGAGTGATCACAAGTGTCGATACTTACACTTCAGACGACTGTCTGATACTTTAACGGCGGAATTGATCGACTTAAAATCTAAATTTGAAAATGCCGATTTTCATTTTAAAAAGTTCGATTGTTCTAGTCCCAAAGTTGAAAAAATGATCAATACCCAGTTAAAGTTCAGACCAAAGGAAGTGAGAAATAAAGGTCTGGGGTTTGTGACAATTCCACCACCCTTTAATGAAAATTATTCCTCAATTCACATGTCGGATGAAGAATTGTTGGCTCTGCCTATTAAAGGATATGGTCCTCCAATAGAAGAGCCAACCAGTCGACCATCGAGGGATCAAGTTAAAATTTCCAAACCTGAATCGGTCCTTGTAAAAATCTCTAAACCCAAGAACAAACACCATAAGCATGAGCAGGCCCCATCAAAAACTTTTGTCAAGTCTCAAGATGCTTCAAAGCAGACCGAGACTTTAAATTTTGAGAAAAATAAAGACACTGACAGAGTTTTTGATGTGAAAAGAGATGAAGTCCCAGTTTCCAATGACACAGCTGAATCAAATCAAATGTTGAGGGAAACTATTTTTAAACCTGAACCGACAAGTCAATCAGACTCAAATGTGCCCTTTGAGTTTGATTTCATGAAAACATTCAAAAAGATTTATGAAGAGTACAGGGCACCACAGACCGTTGAACCAACTGCCCCACAAACTTCTAAACAGGACTCCACATGTGACTCACCTGACGAGACTAAATCTGAGAAATCAGTATCAGTTGAATCGAGTGAAGCCAGTTGTGAGTCCTCAAGAGCAGCTGAGTCAACGGGGGATTCCGTAGAGCCACCACAAGTCTATGAATCAAGTGGCTCAACTGAATCAAATATCACACCCTCGACTGAGCCAGAATCTGAAGAATATGTGAGCTCAAGGCCAGTCGAGACTAAACAAGAATGTGAGGATCCCTCATCCAATACTGTTGGCAGAGGTGTGATAAAGCCAATAGTCCTTGAATTTAAGTGTGTGAATGTTACTGATGCTTCTACTTCATGTGCAGATAAAGTTAAGGTAGAAGTTAAGGTTGAGGGGGATAACAATGCAGGTGTTTATGTGCAACAGTCTAATTTGTCTGCAGATGCCATACCATATGAGAAAAAGACTGTTTCTGAGCTATCTGTTAATGGCACGACCGATAAATATGTGCCACCACATAGAAAAACTACCTGTGCTAACTTTTCTGAACAGGTTCCTGAAGTTAAACAGAAAGCTCAAGGACAGTCATCATCACAAGCACATCTTGTTCACACGGGTGTTCAAGATGTTCTAAGCAAAGCAGAAACTTTAAGAAGCTTGCAAACAAATCACCCAACAGATCCCATCACTCACATTCATCAGTGGGATCAAACAGACCGGGATCTGCTCCTTATGCAAAGAAGCAGACATGCTACACGTGTGGAAGACCCCGTCACATTGCAAGGAACTGCATAAGTCGTCCTTATGTGCCCTATTATCGAAAACATCAGAAGGTTATGCCTAGAGATAACTACTACTCCAAGCCAATGAAGGTTGATAAACCTAAGGCAAGGAAGAACATGAATCCCAAAGTTAAACCGACTGATGGAGACTGGAATGCTGCCAAGAGCAAGCGGAAGGTTGTTCAATCACAAAAGTCGAAGCAACCTGAGAAACAGAAAGCTGCTACTCCGAATGTAGCAAAACCGTGTGCTAAGTCTAAACAAGTCTGGACCGCGATGGCCTGGGTACCAATGTTTAATTAATCTCCTTTCTTAGTGCAGGGACATCCAAGGAGGATTGTCTACGACCATTGGTATGTTGATAACGGTTGTTCCATGCACATGACAGGTGACATCTCTCTGTTATATATTTATTTAAAATTTTTAAACAATGAGTATGTTTCCTTTAAAAGAGATAATGGAGGAAAAATTAGCTAGAAAGGTACGCTCAAAACCTGATGCATTGAATTTTGAACGTAATTGGTCTTTAATTCGAGAATGGTTTTAGAAAAACACAAAAAGATTTTCTTAGTTTTAGATTGTAAATTTGTTCTTTAAATTTTCATTTTAAGCACAAATTTAGGGGGATATATATCCTCGGAAAAATACAAAAAAATAGAAAATTCAGAAAATGAAAATTTCATGGTGCGAAAAAGAAGAAATGATAGTACATCAGCTGTTGAGTTGTCACACCTTAAAATCGAAAAGAAAAGTAAATCAAGTGTGATTGCAGCTCCATTATATGATGTACTGGCAGGCAAACTGCGCAACGAACCCAGTTCAAAATTAATGCTAAAGATAAAGGACCGTGTAGCTTGTGGGTAACACATCATCGGCGTATGATTTTATAGTCTTAAATCTTGCGTTGATAGATTGCCAAAATCTGAGATTTCAGGTCTTTAAATTGTTGATACATCTGGGGATGTCCTGGCTGCCCTTCTGCTGCATCCAGATATATGCTGACCTAGGCACAGTCAGGACGTCTTATAAGAGCAATAAGGAAATGCCAAAACCCAAAATTCTCAAAGAGAATTCAAGATAAAGGCACAAATCAAAAGCCTAAAGCAATGATCATACCGAAACATTTGGTATTTGTCCTCACCCTGGTCGAGAATTCATCGGTCTCTCTGTTGCATCCAGATATATGCAGACCTGATCACCGATGATCTTGACCTTGTAAAAATTACAGATGTCAGCAATTTACTAACCTGTTATGAAGAAGCTTTGTGCATACCTTGATCACAGGGGTATGTCATGATGTGGGACACACAGTTATTTCTGTCTAACACACATTAAGAAAATAAAAAAAAATCAGACTTGAGGACGTGTGTGTATGTTTGTTTAAGTGGATAAATGATGCTGGTAATTGTCTTAGACTGCTTTCTGGGACTTTAATAAGCATACCAAAACAAATATTCTAACGGTGTGTTGCATTTTGACAAAGCTGATATGATCTTCTTGCACATGATTCTCACCAAAAAGATGCATTGTAATTAGTTTGAATTTTTTTATTTTAATTTGTTCTTTTTAAAAAAATTAACCATTCTTGAGGACTTGACCGATTCTTGAAAGGAATTCAGGTTTTTGAGATTTTAAAATTGAAGTACACTGATGTACTTGGTGTTCATGAGTATATAGCATAAATTGTTTGCTCACAAAATTTCGAGAATTTGCAGAATTTATACAAATCAAGAAACAGGGGTTGATCAAGAATGAAAGAGTTCCAGTTGCTGACAAGCATGAATCACCACACTGAGAAGATGTACCTGAGTCAGAAGAACCCGAAGTGAATCATCTTTTGATAATGAAAGTACAAGTGAAGAAGTACCTGAAAAGTTGTTTGAAAGAGAAAATTGACAAAGAAAAGGGCTTCTGAGAATCCTCCTCTCACGTTCTCTTTTAGCAATATGTTCAAGCAAAAGCTGATGAAGATTAAAGTTGTTAAGTTACCCCCAAGAGAACAAGAAAGAACCCAAGATTGGAAGTTCAAGATCTGAAGATTCTTCCTACCAAGCCATGATAAAAACAGCATAAACCTAGGGGGATATTGTTGGGCTTGATTTAAGTAGGTTTACGCTTGTCTTTATTAAGCTTTTTTGTGTTAATTGGGCTTAGTTTAGTTAATGGGCTTGGGTTAGGCCATGTGGGCCAAGGCTTTAGTGGACCCTATATAATGTTTTGTTTAAGTTCATTTTAGGGTTAGACATTCGTTAGACTTTCATAATCATCTCATTTTGTAATACAAGAGCCACCACCTTGTACCAGACAATCCTAGAGGTTGTGTGCAAGGTGAAGCAGCAATAAAGGTGTTTTAATCGATTTATTCTTTTGTTCTTCACCATTCAATCGATATTCCTCATCCATTGAGTAGTTTGATATTAAGAAAAAGATGCGAGTAGAACCTGTTCCAAAACACGACGGCTAGCTGCGAAAATTCTTCTTTTTGATCTTCGAATGATACCGAACCAAGCCTTCGAAAGACTTCTTAGGATCTGATACCAATTGTTAGTCTAGAATCCTCTCTACCGGGTATCAAACAAACATACAATCAAAGGCGGAATCAATGATTGTATAGAAAGAACAAAGAAAAGACTTGAAATAGAATGATTTGATTAACAAAAGTGCACACGGTTTCTCTGAACCGTCTGGTACACGGCTTCAATAAACAAAACACTAGCAACCATAAAACAAACAATGAGACCCCTATTTATACACAATATAGGCGGTCACCCCTACATGGGCCTATAGGCCGAACCCAGTATTATAATAACCCACGACAACGCAAACCTCTAAAATCTAGCCCAACAGGATTAAGCCACTAAGTGTGTGTATTTCTACCCACAAATGGGCTAATCATTACTCGCAGGATTAGGTTAGCTCACAAGTGCATGAGTTTTTACACACCATAGGTATACTTATGAGTCCTCCCACTTCCTATCAAGACACCCACAAAACCAAAGACTAAGTGATTTATTAGTTAGATCATTAAACAAAGTTTAGAATAGAAAGAATTATTAAGAGCACAAACACCACTTTAAAATAAAAGATAAACTATATTAATTGATACCAAGTTTCCATCATCACCCTAGCAACACCAATAGAAATCTAGCCTAGCATGGTTAATACAACAAGCTCACAAGACATGGTGGAAGGTTGTATGGAGATTTCTAAGAGTTTTGGGTGATTTTGGGTTGTTTCTCTCTTGATCAAGGTGTTTATGGAGTGATCCCAAGCTCCAAAGGACACCTACAATCCTCAAGGAGAATAGAAACTTCGTGGAGAAGTGTTGGTTTTTGAGTGGAAAGGGAAATTCAAAATGGGGGGTGGAGGCCTCTATTTATAGGCAAATCAACTAAAGCACGCCCATGCTCATACCCTGGCACGCCCATGCTCGACATAAGGTACTGTTGCAAAGTCCTTTCTGCAGAGATGTTGGTACGTAGGTTGAGAACGCCCGTGCCACTACCCCTGGCATGCCTGTGCTCCTCAGTACAGTTAACCGTCTTGTCAGTTTTGGTCGGTTTAAGCCTTGGAAAACACATTTAAGTAAAGCACGCCCGTGCACTTCTTCAAACTTGATTTTTTGCCTCTTTTGACATGGAAATGTTGACTTGTTGACCAAGAATAGTTGCACGGCCTTAAGCACGGCCGTGCCATATCTGGCAGAGCTTCAAAGTCTTCAATTCTTGTCCGTTTTGTGCCATTTTGTGCGGGTTTCCACTTTTTACCCCTCCTGGCCTCTGATCCTGCAATTATCAGCAAAGAAAGATAAATCATGATAAAACCGAGATAAAAGCATAATTTTGAGTATAAGATAGGTAATAATTATGTGTGGAAAACATATCAATTTCTCGGCACATCATAACACCTCACACTTGAGCTTTTGCTTGTCCTCAAGCATACCAAAATTTAGGCAATTTTTGTAGGACAAAAACTGTAAGTTTAACTTGATGTGCTGAGCTTGACTTACCTACTAAGAGTCTAGCATAATAAACTTTTGGGATTTCGGGCTTGGCTTTTGGTGAGACTACTAAAACAACTCCTCCCATTCACTGGGTTTTATTTGGGGGTGAACACTCAAATTCTACCTGATGGACGACTCGAATCATAGGCTTGGGTACAAATCGCAACTCCACCACTTTTAGTGAGGCGAAGCGTATGAATCAAAAGGACTTTTTAAGGGTTGTTTTAGTGGGAAAATGGGAAATAGGGTAGGAATGGAGTCTACCACCATGACTAACTTCGGGTTTGCTGCTTGAGGTGTTTATCGGAATCTGGGTGATCTTCTAAGTTGGCTTTGCTGATCTTTCTTTGGACTTTGTAGCTCGACTGTGGCCTACTCTTGTGAATCGTTCGGCGTGAGGGCCGCCTAATAGCCTCCACTAGGTTGGGTCGATCACTTGGTCTTTCTAGAAAGTTTTGCAAAACTTTTCTTTTGAAGTTCTCTCGATTCCTTTAGTTCTGCAACATCTTTATTCACATTTTTTTATGAAAACACAAATTTCACATGATTCTTGCCGGTTTATTACTGACACTTGGTATGCTCTTCCGATGGCTTTCTCTTGTAGCGTCTTCTCGGTCTCGATTCTGAATTCTTGATGTGCGGCCTATGCTTTAAAGTCCCAAAATTGCCAAAGAGCTTCGTCAACACCTCAACACTTCCCTGGTTTCGTCATGGCGGGGGTTAAATGGATGTAAGGAAATGAAAAGGCTAAGGCTCAAAGATGGGTGGCTAGGGGTGGGGAAAATATATGGAAGGCCAATGATAACAGAATGGGTAAGTCCTAGGTGCCTAGATCATTTTATCACACTCTCCTCTGATGTGGTCTTGCAGCGCATAAGTCACACAAGTTCTAATCGCCCCATGCCAATCGCGGAATATCTCTCAAGACAAATGAACGAGCATGTGTAATATATATGTAATGGTGTGCTCGATAAGGCTCAATAATACTCACATGCAAGGGTAGGGGTTGTTTAAGGAATTGTAAACACCTTAGGCTGCTCATTTGACTACCAAAAACCTCCCTAATCTCCCACAAAATCGTTGGGCTGACTCAAAGGGTTTGAAAATGTTTTTATTTCCAAAAACTCTTTTAAAAACATTGCCTTTTTAGTTACGGTTTGCCGACTCCTTTGAGGTGTTTTAAATTTTACAAAAATTTTAAACACCTCACACTTAATTCGTTTACGCAATTTTAAATTAATAATAGTAATATGTGTGTGTGCAAAGAAAAAGTGGGCAAGTCAAAAGGAACAAGTATCTCCCATTTTTGTTCTCCAAAGGTCCGCGTGCGGTTGATCCCCGCAGCTGCCTCGACACGAATGCTTCCTTGAGAGAAACCACTTGGCATGAACTTCAATAATTTATTAGTAATGGAAATAAAAATAAAAACAAGGTACTGGTCCTAATGTCCTAATGCCGAGAGGGCATACCTGGGTGATAGAATGTATCAAGAGTGAACGACCATATACCTAATGGTTCTTGACAAACTCCTCTATCGTATGCACCAACCTCTCAACTTATTCATCCTAAGCTACTGATCCGGGCTGCCTCCACGGTAGCGCCAGTTTTACGTCTTTGGCTGGACAAAACGTGTGATGCTCGGACTGCTTCCTTCCCTGCCTCTACGACACTGATGTTGTTTTTCTTCCGTCCGTTTCTTTTTCTCCATCCAGTCCTCTTCTGGTGGTTGTCCCAGTATTCATCTATCTACTTGGTGTTGTCAAGCCCTACTACCGATTCCTCTGGTGGTGTCACTGTTGCGCCATTGGCTTTCTTCAATTGATAATATAGTTGTTTATCAATGAAGTGGGAAACACCAAATGGGTCTTCTGGCGCATATTCTCTTCCACCAGCTGTGTAGTGCAACTTGTTATTCCTAACCCGAAGTGTAAGAATCCACTCACTCATATTTATGGTGGCTCAGGCGGTAGCTAAGAATGGCCGACCGAGAATAATAGGAGCATTACTCTCGCCCATGTTGAGGATGACGAAGTCAACGGGAAAGACGAATTTTCTTATTTTGATAAGAAGGTTTTTGACAACCCCTTCGGGCTTCTTTATGGTACCATCCGCCAACTCGATCGTAGCTATCAAAGGTCGCGGGTCGCCCAAGTTGAGTTGTTTGTAGATATAAGTGGGCATAACATTCACACTCGCACTAAGATCTGCTATGGCATAATTTGTAGGCAATTTGCCTATAGAGCATGGCAAAGAGAACTTCCCTAGATCTGTCAACTTTGAAGGAAGATTTTGGAGTAGTGCCATGCACTCTAGATCTGTCACCACTAGATAAAATCCCTACTTTATCTTCATCTTCATCATATTCAAAAAACTACTCCTTTTATCCAAGTTTGGGTTTAAAAAAAACCAAAAAAAAAAAATAAAAAAAAATAAGCCTTATGAAACTACTTGAAAAAGCTTTAAAGTACTTAATTAACAAATTATAAAGTTGACTAGGTAAATTGAATATAAGTCATTTGTTTTTTTACCCCTTCTTACAACTAAAATTTACTTAACAAATAATTTCATTAGGTTATAAAAATTTAAAATAAATACAAGGTCTTAATGTCTTAATAATATATGTAAGCCTTATAAAGTTTACTTTTCACAACCTCTAGTAACACAAATAAAGGACATACGTAGAGGTGAGCAAATCGGTTTTTTTTGCCGAACCGGTTTCAGTTCCAAACCGGTTCGCTACAGTAACGGTTCCTGGTCAAACTGGTTTCAGTTCCAAACCGGTTCGGTTTTGGACCGGTTTTGTCGATTCGTAAGACCGGTTTCGAAGACCGGTTTCGGTTCGGTTTCAGTTTCGGTTTCGATTTCGGTTCTTAATCGGTTTTTCGCGCACTTTTTAAAATCGTATAAATTACATAAAATTTAACTTTTAATAACTTTTAGGGTTTTTTACAAAAAAAAGAAATTGAATATTAATACAAAAAACAAAGTTTTATTTGTGTTTATGGCCAAAAAATGTATTTTTCTTAAACCAGTTTCGGTTCGGTTTCGGTTCGGTTTCGGGTTTTTTTCAGTTTAGGCCGGTTTGTGTACCGGTTTTGGTTCGGTTTCGGTTTCTTTTGACCGGTTTTTCGGTCGGTTTTAGGCCGGTTTTCGGTTCGGTTCGGTTCGGTTTGAGATTTTTTTAGTACCGGTTTCACGTGAAACCGGTTTTGACCGGTTGCGGTTCGGGTCGGTTTTACCGGTTTCGGTTCCCGAACCAGTTTTTTTGCTCACCTCTAGACATACGTGATAAGAATAGATAAAAAGCATATTGCAAAGTTTATCTTAGTAATATATGTAAGCCTTATAAAGTTTACTTTTCACAAATCACAACCTCTAGTAACACAAACAAAGGACATACGTGATAAGAATAGATAAAAAGCATATTTCAAAGTTTACATATATGTGGCCATTTTTCTTCAATTACATGTCTTGTGATGATGAGTAACTATTCATATTAAAAATATATGAATAAGTTTTGTACACTTCGGCTATTCAAATGTCCAAACCCACAAGACGCATTACAATTAACCCAAGTCTTTATATGCGACAAAAAGTTAAAGTTGCTAAAACTATGATGACGAGAACTATATGTTTTTAATAGGTAGTACAAGTATTTAGTCCGGTATTTGATAGTCGTTAAAATAATATACACGAGTACAAGCTAGTTATAAATGATAGCCCGAAAATAAATAAAATAGTTTTACTACAAGTCGGTTCGGTTCGTTTATGCTTTTATAATATATATAAAATATGAACGACAAAAATTAAATCGAAGTCATGGCGTGCGAATTATACCTTCTCGAGTCGCGTATTCGCCTCGTAACTCATGTTGAACGATCTAACTAGTTCGACCAATGTTGACTGTTGACTAAGTTAATCAGCTTTGACTAACGTTGACCAGATCCTGAATGTTTGATTGCGATAGACTCGAAACCCACGAAAATCAAATTGAAACCTTTACAAACTACTGAACCCATAGCCAAGCCCGATACCCATTTCAATGACCGGTCTCTGCTACCTCGTCATTACCGTAACAGATCTGACCCAGAGCCAAGACCAAAGAAAAGACATAACCCACCTCCGATTACTGTTACAGTAGCCGGAATAAGAAGCCTATAGGTGGTGATGGTTACCGGAGTGGGGAGGAGGAGAGTAAAGGGTGGCTCAGGTGGTGGTCGTTGGTGGCGTTTGCTGGTGGTGAGGTTGGCTGACGGGTTCGATCGGAAACCTAGGTCCGGTCACCGGACTGTAACGAGAGAGGGAGAATGGTAATGTGTATGTGTTGTGGGGTGGTCGTAGGCGGCGGATGGATGATGAGGATATGATGGTGGTTGGCGGCAGACGGTGGTTCGAGTGGTGGCTCCTTGCTGCTGCTGCCGCCGCTCCTGATTTAAGGGGTAAAGAGGGTTTTTTGGTTGGTGCTGCTCCCATGGCTTCCGCCACCCCTAGTGATCAGAACACATACAAGGATCGGGGCAGTGGTGTCGTGGTGTATGGAATATGATCAGGGAATTGAGGAGAAGAGGATGAGGGATGAAGAGTTATAGGTGAATGAGGAGGTAAGTGATGGTGGCTAGGGTTTATGGTTGAATGAAGAAGAAGATGTAATGATGTTTATATAGTTAAGGTTATGATGGGTGGGTTAGGTGGACACTGCGTATACGAACTTATCACTGACTCGGGTCTCGTTTATGAATTAGGCTCGTTTAATCAATAACATAATTATTCTATAAATTATATAAATGTAGACTGAATTAAAACGAGCATTTGGACTATATATTTGTTATATATATTTTTTAGTCGCGATTAAATTTGTAAGAATAAGTGTCGTTTACTAGTATGTTATTACTTACGACGCGGTATATGGCGAATTTAGGTAATTAATTTATTATTGGAATAAGAATGTATTTATTGTTAATGAGATAATATTGTTAAATAATTAATTAATCGTTTTATGAATAAAATAATATTATTATATTATTCGAGAAACGCTGGGCGTTACAGAGGGGAAGTACTCCCCCGCCAATGACGATGCCTTTTCGTCTTCAACTTCGTGGCATCATCTTCATATTCATCACCGGAGGGCGGACCATCCTTTCGCTTATGCCTGTTCTTCACATACTCGCCCCGTGCACTCGAAGATTCAGAGTCAGTTGGGGCTAACACTTTTTGAAAGGAATAGCCATGCTTCCGCGGAGCGTGTTTCCAACGACCACGCCCCCCGGAGGTCTTTGGCGGCTGAGATACCTCTACTGACAAATCAGTAGAATCAGAGTCAGAAACACTACCAAAACCCAAACGTAAGGCCTCACCAGTGGAATAGAAGTGGCTCGGTGGATTCTCCAAATTAGGGTAATGGAAATTACCCACAAACTGATCCAACACGGACACCTGCCCCTCCGCCAGCCGCCTCCACTTCATCAAACCCCTGTCCTCCCGGGCCGCATATACATCAAACTTAGTCACATCTGTGGACAGTAACCGCAGGTCAGTACCAAAAGGTAGAAAACATGTTAGCAAAAGAAAAAGGGAAACGTATACGTACCCTCAACAATATATGGCTCTTTGCCTGAGCGAATACCCATGCGGCTAATGCCCAACAGCAAGAAAATAGTCTCCGTCAGACCCTTAAACTCCAACTTCGTAGCGTTGGTTGTCAACTTCACAAACCAAGGCTTACTCCTATAACCCTGCATAATAGTGCGATCAGGAACGCGCTGCTTCTCACCCACAACTTTCCAGGGCATAGCCACCGGAATAACACCTTTCTTCACATAAAAGTACCTATCCTTCCACCCGTGGAGGGACTTAGGCACATCAGTAACCATCGCAGGCACCTTCGGACGCGGCTTGAATGAGAACCACATCTCATCTCGCGCCATATAATAGAATACATTGAACCACTCAATAGTCGGTTCAATGTCGAGAGCACGACACGAGGCTTCAAATTTTATGAGCCTAAGCATGCCAAAAGCACTCATCTGCGTAACCACCACCCTATAGTCAATAAGAGTATCCAACTGAAAGCGGGTAAAGGGGAGGCGGAACCCACACGGAGTAAAGTGGGCTGCATAAAGTGCAATCTTCCCATCAGCGGGGTCAGCACTGTCATGTCCGCAGTGGCCAACTCCGGCTCCCACTCCGACAAGATCTCATAACCTTTGCAGAACTCTACAAAGGCAGCATCAGTCCAATGACAGGGGGTGTTCGTCATCAACTTCCTTTCCTTCACTTTACCCCCTGTACAATTGGCTCCTCCATGTCCACTTCCTCAAACACCGGACTCTTATCACGTGTCTCACCGGACGGTGAGACACCGGTGGAAAGGTCAGACATGACTTCAAGAAAAGAAATAAACTGCAAAAATGGTTGAAAAAACAACGATCTTCTTGAAGTTTCAAGGAAATCTTGAGTATTCGCCGGAAGAATCGTCGGAATACTTGAAGATTGCTCGGAAACTTCAAAAGTTTGAATGGAAAAGATGAAGATTGATAGGAGAAAAGATAGAGTTTGGCAAGAAATTTTGAATGTGTAACTGATCTCAAGAGCCCTTACAAGATATATATACCCATCACATTAATTGCAATGGGGCCCACAGGAGAAAAGCAACTGTCGAACCTTTTCGTCTGGAGGCACAAGATGGTGACACGTGTCGCATGCATCATCGAATGGCTCACATTAGCGTGTGGCTCTGCCCCACAGCTGGCATCACTCCAGATGGGCGACACGTGTCGAATGATCTCACATTCTCAACAATTCAAACGCGTGTCTTTCCACGCGTCTGACACACATTACGTGGCCTCCAACACGTGGCACTAACCTGACCACTCGTCAACCAACAGCCGCGTGTGGCCCTCACGCGCCTGACACCGGATGAAAAAGCTCCACTGCACATGTCTGATGGGACACACATCAGACAACGTGTTAGACAGCTGTCTGACACGTTTACCACCTTTGAAATCTGCTAAATTTCCCTTCGAAGTTAATACTCATTCGAACTTCAGGCACAATAAATTCAAATTATTGGCGACGCATTAAATTCAAAACATTCCACAATTATTCCAAGTATGGACCGCATTAACTACAGAGACATTTATTACAAAATCAAAATCGCGCTAGCGCAAGGTTTACGTCAAAGGAAAAAGATGTTCTCCGCCTGCTCCTTTTCAAGACAAGGCATGACACGTCATCTTTTGCGGAACTTTGACATAAAGCGAGAAAAGACATTCTCCGCCTGCTCCTTTTCAGGACAAGGCATGACACATCATCTTCTGCGAAACTTTGACGTAAAGCGAGAAAAGACGTTCTCCGCCTGCTCCTTTTCAGGACAAGGCATGACACGTCATCTTCTGCGGATGTTTTACATAAAGCGAGAAAAGACATTCTCCACCTGTTCCTTTTCAGGACAAGGCATGACACGTAATCTTCTTCGGAACTTTGACGTAAAACGAAAAAAGACGTTCTCCGCCAACATTCAGCATAAGCATACAAGACCCTTCATCAAGCAGACGAGCTATCATCCACGACCAGCACTTTATTCGGTCTAGCGCTCCACCTACTCTTGAGTCAAGAACATGAGAAGCCCTAGACTAGGGAGACTTGAAGGGATAGGGAGCCTAATCCGCGCGGAGGCAGCATCCCTTTCCCTCTTCAGGATAATCCGCGAAATGATCACGCAGAAATCACTTCGCCAGGGAAAACAAGACTACACATAAAGCAGTCTTACCCACATCAACTCAAAAGAACACATGCGCGTCCGCGGACGCGCATAATATTCCTCAGTTCACCAGCTTTTAGTACGAGGTACAGAAGATCAAGGAGCAGAAAGATCCACCCACAGAAGATCAGATATGTCGCCAATCAGAGGGTGACACCTGTCCGCAGTGGTCCAACTACCACGGACACCAACAGTGACTTGACTACTTCCATGCTTCCACCATGCTGTTTCTACAGTACTAAACAGGCATGCTTACCTGTTGCCAGTCACATCTGATGCCAGCACGTAAGTCAACCAAATTGTGTCAGAACGACATCCCGCGGGCGACCAGTCAGTTGCAAAGGATCCAAAAATTATTACTTGTATCATAGAGCTAGGTTCTTCTTGTAATACTTTGTAAACTCCAAAGTAATAAACAACCGGCTCTTCACAGTGAACGTAGGTCAAACTTGACCGAACCATTTACATCTTCGTGTCTTTACTTTCATCACACACGCTCATATTTCACGTCTTGGTTAAACCAACGGTTTGGGTAAAGGATTGTACGTGGACAAACATAAGTATAAACCTCTCGGTGATTAGTGATAATCTCCGAATTACTTATTGTTTCTGCAATACCCACTAACAACTAACATAGAGGATTTTAGCCGTTAAAAAAGGGGATAACTTAATATAAAGAAATATACCTTTTAATTGTTACAATATGTAATGGTATTGATATAATTTTTATTTTAGAAAATGTGAGAACATATTTTTTTTTTTTTTTTTGTTCTAATAAGGGTTACATTGTTATGTGTCCTCTCACAAATAAGTTCATGGATTTCAATTCAAGGCTTGAATATGCTCACCGTATGGCACTCATATCAGTAGATATTTATCAGGTGATATTAGTACTTTAATATAAAAAAACCAAATTTAGATTGGCCATTGTTATACATATATACACCAATGATATGATATTCAAATATCAACTACGTGTCATACAAACCATATAATGACCATAACAAGCTGCATGATATAACAAAAAATGGTTATATGATATACCGATTAATAGTACACCTTATATGATATACTATTAACAGAGAAAAAACTGATATAACTAATGACAAGCCCAAACGTCTTGTATGACTTTTTTCTCTGTCATATGGCCCCATCGGGGCCATATAACACATATGGCTTGTATGATGTACCAAGTGGCTGGTGTCTACGATATACTTATCAGACGGTGTATCTTTATTCTTTAACATCACTTAATTCTTGTATTACGTAGTCTTATATACGATATGATAATTTTGCAGTCGGCCCTAAACAGTTGCCATTGTAATTACGTAGACCTTAATTCCGCCAACCTGGTATGTTTAAATAGTCTACGAAGTTATGAAGAGGTGAGAATTATGACTTATGAACCGAATATATCAATGCATACGAACTTCGTATCTAATATTATAATCTAAAAATTTCAACTTGCAGTGCACAAGCCATATTAATGAGGAAAACATTTTGGAACCATTTTGCAATTGTGAAGTAATATCTCTCTCTTAATTTGAATTTTAGATGACACATGTACGTGATCGTTGCTCATAAGGCTTATTTGGCATTTGCTTATTATAAAGTAAGCTGAGAATTTTTATACATCCAAAACTTCATATTTGATCATTTGTGGATTAAAGAACAAGGTTTAAACAATCCGGTTTGAATTTGCTTAATATATTCCAAAGTAGTTTAACTATCTAAGGGCAAATCTGCAAAAGCAACTTAATCCCAGATAATCTCTTATAATCTTAACGAGTTCTTTTTGTTGTTTTGTTTTTCACTTTCTGTGTTTGCAACAAATCTAAAGAAGCATTCATTTTGATCAATTTAGAGTGATATTAGCAAGATCTCAAATATATGGGTGAACACCAAAGTTGTACAACAAGCTCTCAACGTTCGTCAAGTATGAATCATTAGTATTTTCTTGGAGATATAACTGAACTTGAACTACCATTTTGTCTCATTCCATTACTGTTTTCTCAGGAAAAGGTTGGAAAATGGAAATTGATCAACACCACCTTGCATTACTATCAAGGAAAGTGACACATTTTGTTATTCTTATGATATCTTTAGTAGTTTTTTCCATCATAAGAAGCTTTCTAGTAAAAATTGTAGAGCTTTGATTGTGAGGTAATGCAACATTTTTCCCATCAAAATTCTAATACAATTTTTTTTAACGGCAAACACCACCACTCCACGAAAAATAATTTTTTTTCAAAAGTATACGTATTGCCCACTTTGGTGGGTATAAATAACGGATACCACTATTGCCAAAAGCCCATTGGCTCTAATAAAGTTATTATTGCATATATTATATGTTAAACATGTGCATATAATGTTCTTATTAATTGGTAGTGGTGATCATGATTTGACATTTCCATATGTTGGCGTTGAGCAATGAATAACCGCTCTCAATCTCCAAGTTGAAGTGCCATGAAAACCGTTCTACATTGATGGTCAAGTCGGAGGGTGAGATAGAGCTCAATTTAGTATATTTAATTTGTGGATCTTTTTTATTTACTATCTAAAATGAAAATTGGATACAAGTAAAAGAAACGGAAATTAGAACTTTTTTTATGGAATTGTACTTCCTAAAGTTCATTTTTATTTAAATTTTCCTTTCGTAGATATAAAACAAAATATGCACAAGACGATTATTCATTGACATTTGCTACGGTTAAGGTTAGAAACATCCATCACCATTTTTCGCTACTGAATCCACTGTGTTATTTCTTATTTTGAAACCATACAATAATATATCTTAAATAAGTGTTGTATGAGACTGAAATTTTGCTCTCTAGAAATTCTATCAGAAACTATACTTGTATGATCAATTAATATAGAATGTAAAGCATGTTGTTTTATGCAATGGCATACAGGGTGCAGGACATAAGATTCACATGACAAGCCTAGACAAACTATGGTATTAACTCAAGAGTGGTTTGCTTCACAAACTTATTCAAGTGATTCTTAGATAATACCAATATGATTATTCAAATGTTGATATTCGCCAATCTAACATGTTATCTTCGAACTATCTATAACTTATATATATAAAGATTACTTGTCAACATTTTTAGTCCCTCGATTTATATAATTATAACGAGTTAACACTGGTCGCGTATAAACGCTTAGTCAAATTATTGTGTCGTGTATTTGTACATTTGATGTTTTAGGAAAATATAGGCAACTTGAGTTTGCCTGTTTTCTTACAAAAACAGAGGAAACTCTGCCCAAATTTTTACAAAATATACTACGCTTATTGGATGTACTAAAACTATAAGAGGAGACATGAACACATAGATATATATATATATATATATATATATTATCATTTGTAAATGACGCGACGTTTTGCAAACAAATCCTAACTTCCAAACCTTTCATCGTCAAAGTAAAAATATTTATAACTATATAATACATACCCACACTATCCGAGCTGCAAAACGAGTTAACATTCAAGTCGAATTATGCGAATGCTATGATTCGAGTTGAATTACGCAAATAATATTTTCGCGATCCAAGATGTTTCTTTAGCAATAATTTCAAGACGCGACTATAAATACTATATATCAAAGTACTTATTTTAAGTAACTATACAAACGTTTATATTTTCAATAAACAAAATCAAGTCCTATCGGTTCGTCAAGTTATAAATACTTTAAGACGAGTATTGATTTCAATACGAGTCTAGGTAGTTGGATAAGCTATCTTTACAACCAAGAAACGAAACAAGATTATTTGCATTAGAATTTAAGGCATCGTTTATTTGTAATAGGATACAAGAGTTCAATTAATCCAAGTTCAGTCTTGTTGCTACTTGCTAATACTTAAACAGTGAATTTCAGGTGAGTTTTACATAGCCCCTTTTACCATTTCACTATTTTGGGGTGAAACATGTTACAACATCAATTTACAATTCAATCATAAGTGTCTATGTGTTATTCTATGTTGCATTATGTCTTAAACATTACTAGGGTAAGCACATTATTCTAGCATAATCATTAACATTGATCAGCCGACGGTATACAATGATAGATCTATTGGACTGACAATCCCACCCGGATACGTACCTCCTACATAGGTAGCATGGGTGATTGTTATCGCATAACATAATCGAGTGAACCATGAGCGTATGGGATGGACCACAATATTCTAGTCACAAGGGTTGATTATGCACTCGATTTACTGCTAGTATGTTTTCACATATGGACTAGACTTGCCATGACACTTGAATTGTACAAGTTTTATTCAATTATCAAAACCTATGTAATTCTCACCAACTTTTGTTGACCCAAAATATTTTCAAACTTAACATGTTTCAGGTTATAGCTTGCTTGAAGATTAGAGTTATTGCTTGAAGATGCGTAGCTAGTATTTTTCATTTTGATGTACAAATGCTTGTAGAATAATTGTATATAATGTATTTAAATCAATTATTGAAATTTATTATTTACCATGAGCTACTAAACAATCATCAATACGTGACATCCCGATGTTTCCGCCATCGGTTGGGGTGTTACAGATTGGTATCAGAGCCATGGTTATAGGGAATTAGGTTATTAGAAAAATAATCTAGTCTATAACCTTAGGACTTTAACTAGTACTTGCTTCAATTACTTGTAGCTCTACCTTATCCTTATCTCTATCCCTATCCTCATCCTTATTCTTAGCCTAACTTGGTCTTGCCTACTCTCTTTCACTTACTTGATGCAATCCTAACGTACTTCTAGATTATTATGGCAAATTTGTTGGGCTTAGACCTGATCTGTTTTGATAAGACAACATTTTCGTTTAGTTGGGGTTAGATATTTACAATCTTTGTGTTTCATTTTCATTTTCATTTATACCCCCCTCACTCCCATATAAAACCTAAGTTTTGAATCTCAAAATTTTTACAATTCAAATATATTTTCTTCTTATATAATTTCCTCATTAGCTTAAACTTTATGAATCATTTCCGGGTTTCACAATCCTAATTCATTTTACAAACTTATAATATTACCCATAAGTCTAATTATTTTTAACATCTAACCCAAACCATATGTTTCCCTTTACATCATACATAAATCTATTATCTTTGTTGTTTCTGGCCAATTTTATTTTAAACTCCCCCCCTACATTTTTATTTATGTGTATATATATATATATATGTATATTTTGAAGATACCATCAACCATAAAATTTCATCACATTCGAGATTTTAAAATCCTTGTTTAAACTGTAACCTTATAATCTGTGTATAGGAGATACTGTAGCACCAAAGCTAAAGAGTACTGAATTTTGTCAAACTTTCATCACTTGGGAATTTCACAAACTATAACAAATAAAATATTTTTTTTAAAGAGTCTTTTATTTCCACAAACTTATTTGCTAAATTTAAAATTTTTATTGAACAATTTATTGGCGTAACAAATGATTTATGATAAAAATGTTTTAATCTATTAAGAATGACTTCTTTTATGGATTACTCGAAGCCTATTATACAAAACGTCTGAACAAATTCTTGATTTTTTTGAAATCCGACATCGTGTTTAAAACCTATGACTCATTGAAATATTTTGATCTAAATCAATTTAGTTGTACAATTTAAATGACTTTTGCTTTATATACAAAACCAATTTTGAAAATAAAATCTTTCCATCCATAGGAACAAAATTTACTCTACAATTTTTCGATTGACACATACTTATTTTAAACTTGTTCGAACTATTACAAATTTTTGGCAAATACCACAATCATGTTTTCTCATACGCTTGTATCTACCCATTTATTCAAACCCCACGATTATTCTGCATGATCACCTTACTATTTGCGTCTTTTTGAAACCCTATAAATTAAACCCTTTATCAACCATTTACACATTCACCATCTTTCACAACCTTGATTTTACTTTGAGTTTTCATCATCTCTCAAAATCCAAATTCACATCCTTTACCTCCTCGAACATGAACTTGATCTCCACGATAACCACAATATTGAAAACTTAATTGTTCGTTGCATCAAACTTGAATATTAGTTATACATGAGGATTTGATTATCTACCTGAACAATTGATTATTCATGATACTTGAAAGCATGGAATATAAACTATTTTCTATAAACACACCTAGAGTCATTAACCTTGTCTAGGGCTACTCTATTGCAGCTCGCATGCTATACTTGATACTTGATGCATTTACCAACTTGCTTACATGTATGTATTATCAATTTTCAACTTATGTGTTAAGCCAAAAACAATTGTTACACTTAATCAAACATCTGGTAGAGGATGAAGTACTTGCTCAACAGTTAGTAGAGTACCTAATAACCTGCTCAACGATTGGTAGAGGTCATCATGCCTGCTCAACAGTCGGTAGAGGTTCTAATAACCTGCTCAACGACTGGTAGAGGCTATCGCACCTGCTCAACAATCGGTAGAGGTTCCTACTCACTGACTGGTAGAAGTCTTTTTCCTGCTCAACAGTTGGACTCATCTTTGGAAACATTGAACATGCAATTTGATACAAAGATTCAATCACAAGGTTATTTTGCATTACTTACATGTGTGTTTATAGTCATAGAAGGACACAAAACCCTAATGTAAGGTAAATTGGTGATTGCGGTCCGGAACGTAATCATGAATTTACAGGTACGTTATGGTAGTGTGAAATTCTATCAAGGTTTTCGGTAGATAACCAATTATAAACTCTAGTTACCTGGTAGTTCATTTAGTCTTTCTATAGTCAATCAACTCATGCATTTCTCTTAGGATTCCTAAAACTTAAGTTTAGTGTTTTGTTAGATTCTTATTCTACTTGCTATTTCAGACGAACCTAATCCAACCCTTAAAACTCACACATATCAAAACACTTACCCAAATTATTCAAAATATATTATTCTATTACTGATAAATTCATGTTGTGCCTTAACCCAAATTTTTCCAAACCACAGTTGTCTTAATTTCTACCCAATCACACTCAACCCAGTGTTTTTAATAACTTCGGGACGAAGTTCCCAAAAGTAGGGGAGACTGTAACGCCCAACGTTTCTCGAATAATATAATAATATTATTTTATTCATGAAACGATTAATTAATTATTTAACAATATTATCTCATTAACAATAAATACATTCTTATTCCAATAATAAATTAATTACCTAAATTCGCCATATACCGCGTCGTAAGTAATAACATACTAGTAAACGACACTTATTCTTACAAATTTAATCGCGACTAAAAAATATATATAACAAATATATAGTCCAAATGCTCGTTTTAATTCAGTCTACATTTATATAATTTATAGAATAATTATGCTATTGATTAAACGAGCCTAATTCATAAACGAGACCCGAGTCAGTGATAAGTTCGTATACGCAGTGTCCACCTAACCCACCCATCATAACCTTAACTATATAAACATCATTACATCTTCTTCTTCTTCATTCAACCATAAACCCTAGCCACCATCACTTACCTCCTCATTCACCTATAACTCCTCATCCCTCATCCTCTTCTCCTCAATTCCCTGATCATATTCCATACACCACGACACCACTGCCCCGATCCTTGTATGTGTTCCGATCACCAGGGGTGGCGGAAGCCATGGGAGCAGCACCAACCAAAAAACCCTCTTTACCCCTTAAATCAGGAGCGGCGGCAGCAGCAACAAGGAGCCACCACTCGAACCACCGTCTGCCGCCAACCACCATCATATCCTCATCATCCATCCGCCGCCTACGACCACCCCACAACACATACACATTACCATTCTCCCTCTCTCGTTACAGTCCGGTGACCGGACCTAGGTTTCCGATCGAACCCGTCAGCCAACCTCACCACCAGCAAACGCCACCAACGACCACCACCTGAGCCACCCTTTACTCTCCTCCTCCCCACTCCGGTAACCATCACCACCTACAGGCTTCTTATTCCGGCTACTGTAACAGTAATCGGAGGTGGGTTATGTCTTTTCTTTGGTCTTGGCTCTGGGTCAGATCTGTTACGGTAATGACGAGGTAGCAGAGACCGGTCATTAAAATGGGTATCGGGCTTCGCTATGGGTTCAGTAGTTTGTAAAGGTTTCAATTTGATTTTCGTGGGTTTCGAGTCTATCGCAATCAAACATTCAGGATCTGGTCAACGTTAGTCAAAGCTGATTAACTTAGTCAACAGTCAACATTGGTCGAACTAGTTAGATCGTTCAACACGAGTTACGAGGCGAATACGCGACTCGAGAAGGTATAATTCGCACGCCATGACTTCGATTTAATTTTTGTCGTTCATATTTTATATATATTATAAAAGCATAAACGAACCGAACCGACTTGTAGTAAAACTATTTTATTTATTTTCGGGCTATCATTTATAACTAGCTTGTACTCGTGTATATTATTTTAACGACTATCAAATACCGGACTAAATACTTGTACTACCTATTCAAAACATATAGTTCTCGTCATCATAGTTTTAGCAACTTTAACTTTTTGTCGCATATAAAGACTTGGGTTAATTGTAATGCGTCTTGTGGGTTTGGACATTTGAATAGCCGAAGTGTACAAAACTTATTCATATATTTTTAATACCAATATGATTATTCAAATGTTGATATTCGCCAATTTAACATGTTATCTTCGAACTATCTATAACTTATATATATAAAGATTACTTGTCAACATTTTTAGTCCCTCGATTTATATAATTATAACGAGTTAACACTGGTCGCGTCTAAATGCTTAGTCAAATTATTGTGTCGTGTATTTGTACATTTGATGTTTTGGGAAAATATAGGCAACTTGAGTTTTCCTGGTTTCTTACAAAAACAGAGGAAACTCTGCCCAAATTTTTACAAAATATACTACGCTTATCGGACGTACTAAAACTATAAGAGGAGACATGAACACATAAATATATATATATATATATATATATATATTATCATTTGTAAATGACGCGACGTTTTGCAAACAAATCCTAACTTCCAAACTTTTCATCGTCAAAGTAAAAATATTTATAACTATATAATACATACCCACACTATCCGAGCTGCAAAACGAGTTAACATTCAAGTCGAATTATGCGAATGTTAGGATTCGAGTTGAATTACGCAAATAATATTTTCGCGATCCAAGATGTTTCTTTAGCAATAATTTCAAGACGCGACTATAAATACTATATATCAAAGTACTTATTTTAAGTAACTATACAAACGTTTATATTTTCAATAAACAAAATCAAGTCCTATCGGTTCGTCAAGTTATAAATACTTTAAGACGAGTATTGCTTTCAATACGAGTCTAGGTAGTTGGATAAGCTATCTTTACAACCAAGAAACGAAACAAGATTATTTGCATTAGAATTTAAGGCATCGTTTATTTGTAATAGGATACAAGAGTTCAATTAATCCAAGTTCAGACTTGTTGCTACTTGCTAATACTTACACAGTGAATTTCAGGTGAGTTTATATAGCCCCTTTTACCATTTCACTATTTTGGGGTGAAACATGTTACAACATCAATTTACAATTCAATCATAAGTGTCTATGTGTTATTCTATGTTGCATTATGTCTTAAACATTACTAGGGTAAGCACATTATTCTAGCATAATCATTAACATTGATCAGCCGACGGTATACAATGATAGATCTATTGGACTGACAATCCCACCCGGATACGTACCTCCTACATAGGTAGCGTGGGTGATTGTTATCGCATAACATAATCGAGTGAACCATGAGCATATGGGATGGACCACAATATTCTAGTCACAAGGGTTGATTATGCACTCGATTTACTGCTAGTATGTTTTCACATATGGACTAGACTTGCCATGACACTTGAATTGTACAAGTTTTATTCAATTATCAAAACCTATGTAATTCTCACCAACTTTTGTTGACCCAAAATATTTTCAAACTTAACATGTTTCAGGTTATAGCTTGCTTGAAGATTAGAGTTATTGCTTGAAGATGCGTAGCTAGTATTTTTCATTTTGATGTACAAATGCTTGTAGAATAATTGTATGTAATGTATTTAAATCAATTATTGAAATTTATTATTTACCATGAGCTACTGAACAATCATCAATACGTGACATCCCGATGTTTCCGCCATCGGTTGGGGTGTTACACCCTCGTCCGTTGAGCCAGAAATGTGGGTCCATACGGACTTGCTTTTATTTTTTATTTATTATTATTATTATGATGGTGTTGTAGGAAGCCATGCATCTGATTGAAGGACTTTTCAGATGAGGCATATATTTTAGCGGAGTGGATGAGCTCATCCCATGACTTTGGGATACCATCCTTGCCAATAAGGCATTTCATGAGTTCTGAGCTGCGCACATTATGAATGAACGCAGCGCGGGTAAGTTCCTCTCCGCAGCCTATCTGAAGGGTCTCCTTGTTGAAGCGTACGATGAAGTCCTTAATGGACTCATGATCATATCGGCGGCACAACAGTATTTGCGCCTTTCCCGCTTGTGCTTCCTGAGGTGTGAAAATTTATTACCGAACTTGTCGGTAAGGTCGTCAAAGTCCGTAATGCTCCCCGCGGGGAGATTATCCAACCAGACTCTCGCTACACCTGTTAGTGTTTGGGCGAAGAGATGGCACAAAACCTGGATTGGCCGGTTAACAGACATCCCCACACATTCAAAGTCATGAACGTGGTCGTCTGGGTTAAGCAGGCCATCGTACTTGCTGATGTTGCTGGGAAGCTTAGCTTTCCTGGGGATTCTGGCGGTCGCTATGCGAGCGACAAATTTTGATTTTTCAGCAAAAGACTTTGGCCTGAATGGCTTGACCAAGTTGTTGTCCACATCTTTGCGGTGTGGACGGCGGGAGTGACTTCTCCTGATCTAGTCGGAGTCGGTGCTGGAAGACTCGTAACCGTCAGACTCGTCGTGTGACTTCGCGTAGCCCCGAGCCCCTGCGTTTCCGCCGGGCTTCCCGCTACGACTGTCACGTCGACCAGTAGCTTTCTTACTCTTATGACTCATTTTTGGCGGAGAGTCATAAGTGAGGGCCTTGACCTTCTTGTTTGCTTTTTTCAAGAGCATCCGCCGGTAGATAGCGACACTCTTGGTGTTTTAACGGAGGAGCCACTGATATGGGTCCTCCTCAGAGTTATCACCACTGTCATCGTCGGTATTCATGTCACGCACCTCGAAGGATGGCTTCTGGATGCGTGAGGTGGATTGTGTGACGACAATGGCTGGAGTGCCGTCGTTTCCGAGGAGTTGGATGACAAATCCCCGGTTTGGTTGACGACGGCAATGTTAGGTGTGACACCCCGCATTTTCAGGTTAAATACTTTTACTGAACTCTAGTAAACTTACATGTTCATACATGGCTAGGTACTTAACTAGGGTTAGTTAAGTAGATTAACATGTGTTAGAAGATGCTAACATATGTTATATGTGGGAAAATCCTTGTTAAACACACACATGAGTCCTGTATCCCAAACGTTGGTGAATTATGTGGCATACATAGCAGTAATACGTACAATTGAATTATGGTGAACATGAAGTACGTGCTTATGTGAATTACATGTTTTTGTGAATGATCGCCTAACTGAAAGATAATACGTAGATTATGTAAATTACGTGCGCAACATGATTAATATGTTATGTAATAATGAAAACAATGGTTTCTATGCAATTTAGGGTGACTAATATTATTGGGTACGGTATTGGGCTATAACATGATTAAAAGGTCAAGTTAATGGACTAGAAGGGCCCTAAAACCCAATTACTTGGGGAACAAGCAAGGCCCTCTTATAATTAGGAGGCAAGAACAAGATAAAACCCTACTTCTTCTTCTTGTTTGTGCCGTGCGAAACCCCCACCCCCCTTCTCTCTTGGCTTTCAAGCAATCAAGTAATCTTTCACTAATCAAGCTAGTTCGGGTTTAATCTCAAGGCTCTAGGGAGTTTTAGCATTGCAAGGTATACATCCTTATGATTTCTGATGAATTATAATACTTGAAAAACCTTAAAAACTCTAAAAATAATATATGTAGAATCGCATGTATGTATGTGTAGGAGTTCTTGGATGTTCTTGATGATTTGATGATGATTGCTATTAGTAGCCATGATTAGGGTTTTCACATGATAAAATATGTGTTTTGCTATGATTAATATGGTGTTTAATCAGTACTATAGGTGTTATACATGTATTAGGGATGTTCATGAAAAATTAGGGTTTGTAGATTACTTGGGATGCAAGTTTATGATTCTGGCAGATTTGGTTGAACTTTTTGTAGGGGCTGTAATGGGTTGGTAAATTGATTTTTTTGATGATTTCTTTGCATGATTGTAATGTACAAGGTCTTAGCTTTTCATAATGGGCAAAACCATCAGATTTGGACATCGTTTGAGGCGTTTTTGGAATTTTAATTGATTAGAGGTCATATCAGATTTTCGGATTTGTAAATTGGGTCAACTTTAAATGGTCATAACTTGAGATTTACAAGGAGTTAGGTTATGAAATTTTTACAGAAGGTCAATATTGGAAACATAGAGCTTTTCCAAGTGGATTCATCCCGTTTGGATGAATACACAATTTTTGAGAAGTTTTCTACTAAACTGACCTGTTGAGGAAATTTTCTGGACATAGCTGTGTTGTACGAATTTTCATAATTTTTGTGTTTGGAATTAAGACAAAACAAAAATAGGTATTTTCAAGTGAATCCCAAATAAAATTCAGTAAAAATTTGGGACTCTAATTCATTCGTTAAGTATTTTAAATAAATTGTTTTCACAGCGTACAATCTGTCCTTAAAACGCAGATTGTGTATGGGGTCTTTATGTGACTATTTGGAGTTTTATGTGGTATGTAATTGACATGTACTTGTGTGAAAACTTGTATGAGATGTAATTGATGTATTAAACTGATAATAATCACTATGATCACCAACGGGATACGTAGGACGTACTTGAGCATGTAGAGTCATTAGGCGTCACTACACGGTTTTGAACATTTAAAGGTCTCGAATAAACGAGTTATATGGTGTGTTGGTTATGCACATATACTCACCTAGTGACACTTGTAATAGGGAGTCGGTAGCTCGTTACTGTTTGAGGGATTTGGATCATTCACGTGCAACCTAAGGTGAGTTTCACTACTCTTTTTCTCAAAAGCATGCGTCTCAGGTATGAGACACTTTACTTAACATTTTCTAGTCCGGTTTGGGACTACTTACACATCCCGGGCTGGGATGCCATGGATCCTTATGAGGGTCGGTTACTTTGCTAGTTCGCAATTGTGTCCTTGATAAACTAAACCATTTCTATCATCTGTAAGTCCTCACGTACCGAATGAGTTGCCAGGGTTGGCAAGCGGGTTATTAGTTGATAGCGCTATTAGGTCTTACAAACCTCACACCAGCTCGGGGAGCGCGGGGGTGAACTATAACTTAACGAAACTTTATCATTGTGGATAGACGATGATGTCAGGCATGCGGCACACTTATGTGGCTACAAGTACATAGCAGTTCGGTATATTCGGTTAGTTATCATGAATGGGTTAGCTACCCTTGACATGCGATGAATTAGTGGTTACACGGTGCGGGGCACCAACACAACTTACTTACTTACGTGGTTTTGGAAACCAGCGCATTTGCATATTAAATTACTTTACTTTGTGAACTCACCAGCTTTATGTTGACACACGATTTACATGCTTTTGCAGGTAGTTAGCTTCCGGTGCCAGGATTAGAAAGCACTGTACACTTCACTGCATTTGGGCTCTCGGGCATACACATAAATTATATATTATGCTTTCATATGGTTTTAATTTGGGCGCATTGTTTTGTGCATAGTTTTTAAAAAGGTTTAAATTTGATTTACGCTTCCGCAGCTTAACTAAACTTGGTTTTCGAAAACGAACTAAATGGTTTGGGCATTTAGAGTTCGTTCCTGTGACTTATGGCTATGGGATCCTGGTTTGTCATGCGCCTCGCGGTATAAACCCCGCAGTGGAAATTTGAGGGTATGACATTAGGGTTGGGCTCAGCCATGGGTGGGTTAAAAGATGAGAAAAAAGAGTTATTCTAGCTGTTGGATGGCGCCAATGAAGGAAGAATAAGTAACTCGGAGATTATCACTAATCACTGAGACGTTTATACTTATGTTTGTCCAGGTACAATCCTTTACCCAAACCGTTGGTTTAACCCAAGACGTGAAATATTAGTGAGTGTGTGTGTGATGAAAGTAAAGACACGAAGATGGAAGTGGTTCAGTCAAGTTTGACTTACGTCCACTGTGAAGAGCCGGTTGTTTATTACCTTGTAGTTTACAAAGTATTACAAGAAGAACCTAGCTCTATGATACAAGTAATAATTTTCGGATCCTTTGCATAGGAGTTGATGTCTTCTATTTATAGTGGAAGTCGTGGGCTTTGGAAAAAGCCCACGAGGAGTCTTGGTTGGTTTGGGCTTTGTCCCGGCCCTAATGCTTTTGGCCCATGAAATGGGTAGGAAAAGGAATGACCATGCTGCTGACGTCATCGGCAGTTGGGACTGCCTTACCTGGTGGACACGTGGTGGCAACTGACTGGTCGCCCGTGGGATGTCGGGATGTCGTTCTGACACAGCATTGTTGACTTACCTGCTAGCGTCTGATTTGACGTCGGGCAGCAGGTAAGCATGCCTGTTCAGTACTGTAGAAGCAGCATGGTGGAAGCATGGAAGCAGTCAAGTCACTATTGGTGTCAGTGGTAGTTGGACCACTGCGGATACGTGTCGCCCTCTGACTGGCAACATCTCTGATCTTCTGTGGGTGGATCATTCTGCTCCTTGATCTTCCGTACCTCGTACTAAAAGCGGGTGAACTGGTGTGTTCTGCTTAGTTGATGTGGGTTAGACTGCTTTATCTATAGTCTTGTTTTCCCTGACGGAGTGATTTTCAGGTGATCATTTCGCGGATTATCCTAAAGAGGGATAGGGACGCCGCCTCCGTGCGGATTAGGCTCCCTATCCATTGAGGTATGTATTGATTGAACCCATAACGTTCATGTTATACATCAAGTTAGTTACCACCATACCACACCGGGCTTGAGCTGGGGCTGGGGCTTGTGTTAGTTACCATAACCTTCATATCTTGTTGATGGACATATGTTAAACTTTAAAGTTGAAGTAATCTCAAATATTTGCAATGATTGGTCACAATATGTACAAATTCTTTATAAAGTAGGAAAGTTATTTTTGATTTGCAAGGTTTGATATTTACTTGAATGTTGAATGTTGGTTGATCTCCACGCTCGTTACCTATAAATTGGTGTGGAGATTTTTGGAAGATTACATACACATCCACCATTGATCAAATTAACAAACAAAAGTAAAAAGAAAAAGAAAAAAAAAACATTTACCTTCGTATAATTCTAAAGTGATTTCGGGAACGATAATGCCCATGTAAGAAATTCCAGCTATGTATAATGGATTCCTCAAAAACTTGGGATGGTCACTCATAAACTATTCATTAGATAAATATGTAAATGTCACAACATATGCTAAATTGACATGAAATTCAAGTGTTGTTTTAGTAGAAACGTTTGGGTTAGGTTGAGGTCAAACCCATGTTGACTCGTTTATATCTATATTGCTTTTATAAAAATTATGTCATGTTACTGAGTATTTTATCATAAAGTGAAATAAGTAAATATAATTCAGTATTATATTTTTAATACATATTATGCCATATATAAAATTTATAATAAAAAAATATATATAAATAATTATTGATATATATAATTAATTAACGGACTGAGCTGCTGAGCTCGAGAATAAAAAAATTACGCACAAGCCGAACTCAAAAACAAGCCGAACTCAAAAGAGATGAGTTCGAGCCCGAGCGCTCGTAAGTAGCTCCGACCAAGTCGAGCTCCGCTATACCCATTTAAACCCCTAACCCGGCGACTCCACCACTTGCACACTGAAGACAACTTTTTTTGCTAATTAAAAGCTTGTTTGTAACTAGTCCTATACTCCTATTGAAGGAAAAAAAATTGTTTGCCATATTTGTTCCCCAGATTTATATAATTATTTTACTTTAATCTTTTTAATAAAATCCACAGCCTGGATGGCTAGAATACTATCACTGCTAATCCACCCTTCTTTGGTTTCTGAATACGAAAAGCCGGTACCAGCAGGTATATCCACGAATATCATGTTAGCCATCTATAAAATAACATAAAGAAAACATGATAATATAGGGATAAGTTAATTAACCTACAAAGGGTACGTAGGAACCAGGACGCGACACGTGTCTATAGAGTCAAGGGTAATTTCGTGCGGACAAAAATCCCATATAATCACGCATGTTATGGTCATAATTATGCATGATACACATCATACGACGCACATTATACATCATAATGAAACACATTATAAAACATAATGATGCACATTATAAAACCCAATTAATTTTTTTACAGATTATAATAATAGGGTATGCAAATTAAAGAAAATAAAATATTTGTTTTTATGGTATATTTTGTTAATGATGTAGTATGAAAAAAGTTATGGACTTTTAAAAAAATGGTAGTGAAAGTTGAAAATGTCAACAACTGTAAGATATAAAAAATATCTGTCTCACAATTCCACCCTTTTCACTATTGAACTTTCCTTTATTTTTGGCCCTGGATCATCTCATCCCTTGATATTCAATTACAAGGGTTCAAAATCTTTCCTAAGCTTTTTAGATTAAGCCCCCTATGTATTTTAAACTTTCTCTTAAATATACATGATTGGTTTGCTGAGATGTGTCAAACATATAGTAATGACTAATGTAAAATTAGGGTGTGAATGTTCAACACGACACGAATCTAACACAAAATTCATGAGTCTGTGTTAATTAAACTAATTAACGGGCTAGAATCAATTTCAAGTTGAACTTGTCAACCCGTTTAATTAAACGGAAACGGGTTCGGGCAACCCGACGAGTAGCAAGGTTGACCGTTTAACCCATTTATATTTTAATTTGTTTTTTTTTGTTTGGTATTTAACAACAAAAATATATTTTTATATACATTTGAATTCTTTGTAGTAATGTTTAATTTAATTTTAATAAAATATTATATGTAAAAAAATTAATATTAAAAAATTTCCGGTCAAACGGGTCGTGTTCAGGTTTATTATGTCTGACACAATTTTTAAGTCCGGGTCGTGTTCATATTCGTGTAAAATTTTTAAGTTCGGATCAAATTAAACCCGCCAACTCTAATAAACAACCCATTTAACACCTCTATATAAAATAAGTTGATATGAACCTGTATCCATGTGTTTAGATCGAATGTTAATGTGAGATTATCTATGCCATCATCCAAATTGAAGTTAAATGGACCTACATATATTTAAGCAATATATTAGCCACGAATACAGAAATATCTATACTTGAAGGAGTACATCGTTATTTTTTATATACTATATTTATGTCAAGAAGGGTATATGAGAATTTCAGTTATTATTAACTGTATGAGGGGACGGAGCATTACCATATTTAGTCACGGATTCTCTATTATTAGCACGGTAACACTGTCGTCGGTAGTTCTGGTAGGGGTCCCGTGGATCTTTTGCTGGTTCTATCTAATGGGTAGCGGAGTAATGATTTTGAATGAAACGGTCATTTTTTTACCTTTTTATTATTTTTGAATGTTTATTATTATTTTTTTTACCGTTTATTTTTTTTACAACACTATATAAACACCATATCACACATATAATTTTATACAACTACATACATTAATGAATCAGGGTGCTCCGCAATCGTGGCTTCAAAGAGGGAGTTCCATCGGTTACACTTGGCGAAGAGATCCGCCCACTTACTAACGAGCGAATCCATGTTACGGTTATTTGTACCGGTTAGTTGATTGAATTCCACAGAGAAGTTGCGCCAAAACAAAGCTCTCCCTAAACCGGGAGGATGATTTGCGTTTTGGACATCCATATACGCCCTCACTAACGCGATCTCTTCATTTACATTCCACCGGGCCATTTTTACGAGATGATTAAAATATGATTTTGGTTTTGGTATGGTTTTGGTTAGGGCTGCAAACGAACTGAACTTTTAGCGAACCGTTCATGAACCGTTCGGGAGGAAGTTAATTTGTGTTCGTTCGTTTAATAAATGAACAAACACGAACAAAATATTTTGTTCGATAGTTAAACGAGCGAACATGAACAGAGGCCACGTTCGTTCGTTTATGTTCGTGAAAGTTCGGTAACGTGTTCATTTATGTTTGTTTATGTTCGATAGTTTAATAAGGTTTTTAATTTTTATATTTTGTCTTAATATTAATTTATTTTTATTAATTTATTAAACCCAAATAAATAAATAAATGTTGGGTTTATTTGAGACCACAGTTACCAGAATGAAGACTTTTGTTAGTTTATTGTGTAGTATGAAAGTTGAGGGACTTATTATGTAATTATGGATAGTTTTATGTGAAACCCTAGTGGGCTGCATACTTATGCACGGGCCCTGCGCACTTAGCTTAAGTGCGCAGGCCCATCAGATATCCTATAAATATAATGCAACTCTGCAGCACTAGGGTTAGGGTTTTTGGTTTATCTTTGTAGCACAAGTTGAATAGGTGCATACTTGTATTGAATCCATGGTATTTCAGTGATCAATCAGCAATGGAATCATCTTATTATTCATCTTGTGTGTCGGTTTTTATCATATTCATCTAGTTTCTTTGATTGTAGAAGATTAATCACTTAAAACACCTAATCCATAGGTGTTTCTAAGTGATAACAATCTCTTGCACTTAACAAGATCTAGTATTTGGGACTTACAATTTGGTATCAGAGCCTTTGTGCTCTATATTGTATCTATTAAAAGATACCAAAACCCTCATCTTGTTAGTTTTTAGTATTAAGGTTTTTATAAACTTTTGTGTTTATCAAAAATTGGGTGTTTTTCTTATCTATTTGCTTCAAAATTTCGTGGGTACTGTGTTTCTAAGTGTTAAAAGTTGTTCATTTTAAGTAGAAATTTCATCCAAGCATTTCAGAATGGAATGAAAAGGTTTTGGATAGGATTCAGCTGAGTTTTTGTGCTTTGTAATAGACTGATTTGCGCACTTATTTCTTGAGTTGCGAACTTATTTCTTACTTTGAGTACTTATTTCTTGTTTTGAGCACTTAGCTCATAAACTGCATACTTGTTTCTTCTCTGAGCACTTAAATCTTTGTTTGTAAGTACGCACTCATTTCACTAAGTTGCGTACTTATTGTTTTCACTGTCTACGAGCACATAACTAGGGTTTCTGCGCACTTAAACAGAAATCTCTGGTTGTTGTGCGCACTTACTGAAGAGGTGTAGTTTTGAGTACTTGGCTAGGGTTTCTGCGCACTAAAATCTTAAACGAGAGTTTAAGTGTCTGCGTACTTTGTTTAGTACGAAGACTGATCAGTCAAGACTGAGCACTTACCATGCCCAAGTGCTGACTGATCTGCGCACTTATCAAGAAACAACAGCTACTCGTGTATCTTGCAAAACTGCGCACTTATCAGAAGACAAACATCTTGACAAGGTTGTTTCTATTGTTACAGGCTGCTGCACACTTGATCTTGCTTGCTGCGTACTTAATTGCGCACTTAATGACTTTGGACATTATTCTGAACTGTAACCTATAATATCAGAAAAACAAACTTATAAAATCAACCTAAATCAATGGCTGGTAACGATAATAACTCAACTGTAAATCCTATTACCCAACAAGAACTTAAAACTGGAACAACAACTAGAGTTCCTAAGTTAAAGGGTGTAGAAGATTATGGAACTTGAAAAAACCGAATGAGGTCGTTCTTCTATGTCACAGACTTCACCCAATGGACTTCTATCCAGCTTGGTCCACACATTTTGATGAGAACCACTACCACAGGGGAAGAGTTCAACCCTGATCCGTCTACCTACACTGATGTCGACAAACAGCTACTTCAGAGAGCCCATAAGGCTTATGGTGCCCTTACCATGGCCTTATCAAACGATGTTTATAAAATGTTTGAGGAATACGGCACTGCACATGCCCTGTGGTTTGCATTAAACGAGTATTATGAAGGGAATGAAGAAATGCGCCAATATAAGCAAGATATGGTGCAGAAAGAATATGATATGTTCGGTAGCATTCGTGGTGAGAGCTTGAGCTCACACATCGAAAGATTCATGAGTATGTTAACCAAGATGAAGAACGCAGGAATTCCCGTCAACAACCGAAACTCAATCAAGAAAGTGCTCGACTCCCTGCCCAAAGAATGGAGTATACAATGCATGTTGATTAGAAAAGAGTATCTAGATGCTCAATCTACTTTGGCTGATCTCATCAACACTCTGAAGTCATTCGAAATGGATATCACCAAAAGAGAAATGAACCAGACTGTTCCGAAAGTCGTTCCTAGCACTGCTATGAAGAATCTGGCACTAATGACTCCGGTAGGTGACATGAGTTCAAGCTCATCACATGTGTATGTGGATGCAATGGGTGGTGGTAGTTCAAGCTCGAGTAAAACAGTCTCATACTCTGAAAAAGCTGCAAAGACACTCAACCCACAGCTCACAAAGCTCGCTAATGAACACGTTGAACTTTTCAACACATTCATGACTAGCTTTGAGGCTTTGAAGACAGGTGATCTTAAGAGTGAGATGATGAATCCTGAAGACATGTATCAAGTTGACCCGGACGATATGGAAGAAATGGATCTGAAATGGCAGATGGCTATGATCACTCTGAGGGTGAAGAGGTTTCAAGATAGAACCGGTCGAAGAGTCAGAATGGGTAAAGCGGGTTTTGATAAGTCAAAGATTAGATGCTACAACTGCAAGACTCTTGGGCACTTCAAATATAAGTGTCCCACTCTAAATCAAGCAGAGATCAAGCCGGCAAAAAGAATGGTGGCGATTACTGATGGAAGGGAAGCAAATCAACAGAAGGCGTTGGTGGTTGAAGACTTCGATTGGGGAGAGGAGGCTGCTGCGGTTGAAGCTGATGTGAATAAGGCATTGATGGCCAAAATCTGTACCAAATCCACACATGGTGTGAATTCACTGGAAGGGTCATCGGCTGAAATGCCAAAGGGTGGAATGCTAGAGAATGCTGGTCTGAAGGGAGTGCTGGTGGCCCATAAGGGAAAAGAAGCCGCTTCTGAGGAAGCACTCGTAGCCGAGAAGACTCCAACCAGCAAAGCAGATGAGAAGCCACAAAATGTGCCCAAGACAGCTGAGGAAAGATATCTGGTAAGTATTCCTCTTGAAATAAAATCAAAGCTGTGCTCACCAAGGTGTGTTACAGCTGTTGCTTACTGTTTGTCTCACAATAGGATAATTTTAAGAGAGATGGATGACATCCGAAAAATCAACACTGAAATGAAAGAAAATGAGCTGGCATATCAGCGAAAGTTAAATGCATCTATAGTTGAAATGCAAACTCTAAAAGAATTTGTCCTTAGAAAATATTTTTTAATAAATGATTTAACAGAAAAGTTAGAAAAATCAAGAAATGAAACAAATCATCTCCAAATTGTTGTGGACAAATGGAATGTAAGCAAAAATGCTTATACAGATATCATAGATTGCTCAAGGCAATCATTCGTCAAAGATGGAATTGGGTATAAGGATAAAAAGGGACTTGAAAAATCTCTGTTTGTACCTTTGAGCAAAAGTGAATATATACCCATTCCAAAACCTCATCCTAAAAATGATCTTTTTGAAAAAAAAATGTGTCAAATCTGAGTCAAACTCTAATATAAGTAAAAGCAGTGCAGATGTGACCCAACAGGATCAGGTGGACGATGATGAGAGTTGTGGTGGACAGACGATGGGGTTAGGTCACCCGGGTGCCAATTACTCTACAGTGAATTGGTTCATCTGGAGTAATGATAAGTCTAAAACTATTTTGAATTCGGATGAATGTAATAATTTAACTAAGCTGGATGACTGTAATAGTTTATCTAGGATGGATAACTGTAATAGTCTATCTACACCGGATGACTGTACTAAATTAATTTCTAGACTTGACTTAAAGGGCGTTGTGGCCCCTGATGATAGGAAGAATCCTATCAAACGATCTAATGTTTGTGTTGACAATGCTATGCCTGTCTGTGTTGATTTGAATGCTGCATTCTCTGATAATGAAAATGTATATAGACCATCTGTGTTTGTACCAGAACTAAAACAAAACAGGTTTGGGAAATTTCTCACTGAAGAAATTCCAGAGTTTACTCCATCATCTACAGATATTTCATGTTCTGAAGAATCACAAATTGAAACAGGTAACTCAAGTTCTGAAGAATCACAGAGTGATACAGAAAGCGACATCAGCGAGCCTGACTACAACACAAACGAAGAATCAAGCAACAACAACGTTGATAAATCATGTTCAAATGAAAGCTCGTGCTCAAGCAAGATCAAGAAAAGAGCATCACAACCATCATCATCCAGACCTTCTCCCAAGATCAAGCCTAAACACTCAAAATGCTTTAGATGTGGAAATGAGGGTCATGTGGTTAAAAAATGTCATTTGAAATCTAAACCACAAAATGATGTCAAAACACTAAACTGCTTTCTGATCAGATTAAAAACCTTCAATAAACAGTAAAAAGTTTTGTTAAAACCACAAAAATTTTGAAAAGACAAGAGTCAATTTTGGGTGAAAATCACGATAAATCAAAACTAAAGCAGACCTGGATTCCCAAAGTTAACTAAGTAATGGTTTGAGTCGTGATTGTACATAGAGTCCCTTATATTTATATGTGTATTTCTTATGCATTCATTTGTATTTCAGAATAAACTACAGAAATGGTTGATGGCACTCATGAGATATCTATGGCATGTTGATAGCGGGGCTTCAAGACACATGACTGGTCTGAAGGAACTCCTCAAGAACTATCGGTTTATTGATGGAGAGTTCGTTACCTTCGCTGGGAATGAAAAGGGTGGAAAGATAGTTGGAATAGGAGATATGGTCTCCGAAGCACTGACTTTAGAAGATGTGAATTATGTTCCAGAATTGTGCTACAATCTTTTGAGCGTATCACAAGTCTGTGCAAAAGGAATCGCGGTGTTATTCAATGACATGGAGTGCATCTTTCTGAAGCCTGGATTCATACCGCCCACCAATATGATTATGCTAAAAGCTCCTAGGCGAAATAACACATATGTGATAAATATGAGAGATACCAAGTCTGAATGTCAAATGACTTGTTTACTTTCAAAGGCATCCGAGTCAGAGTCACTGTTATGGCATAGGTGATTGGGACATGTAAACTTTAAAAACATTAACAAACTTTCTAAACTGAATCTTGTCAGAGGTCTTCCTTCCAAGGAATTCCCTTTTTCTGAAAAATGTTTAGCATGTGCCAAAGGAAAACAACACAAGAAATCGCACAAGTCCAAAACAGTGAACTCAATTGACTCACCTCTTCAACTATTGAATATGGATCTTTTCGGTCCAATTTGTGTTAAAAGCTTAGCTAAAAAATCTTATTGTTTGGTGATAACAGATGACTTTTCTCGTTTCACATGGGTGTATTTCTTAGAATACAAAAGTGAAGCTGCCGAGATATTGATGCTGTTTGTTCCTCTTATTGAAAACATAGTAAAGTTAAAAGTTAGATCAATCAGAAGCGATCACAGTACTGAATTCAAAAATCAAAACTTCGTGACTTTCTGCAACAACAAAGGAATTCATCTTCAGTACAGTGCTACGAGAACTCCTCAACAGAACGGAGTTGCTGAAAGGAAGAATCAGACACTTATTGAAGCTACCAGAACAATGCTAATCGACTCCAAGTTGCCGATCATCTTCTGGGCAGAAGCTGTGAATACCGCCTGCTATGTTCTTAATAGAGCCTTAATCATTAAGGCGCGCGGGAAAACAGGTTATGAATTACTTTTCAAAAGAAAACCTCTGATTGACTACTTCAGGCCGTTCGGATGCTCATGTACTCTTCTAAACAACTATGAGAACATAATGAAGTTCGATGCAGTTGGAGATGAGTGCTTCTTTGTTGGATACTCTTCAAGTCAAAAGGCTTATAGAGTATACAACAAACGCACCAAGATGGTTCTCGAATCTTTCTATGTAGATTGGCAGGAATCCAATTCCACTAACATAGGAGCTGGTCCTGACTGGTTCTTTGACGTGGACGTTGTTTTCAACAATTTCAGCATCACTGAAGAACAAACATCTGACAATCAAGCAGCCGCTCCTTCTCCTCTCGAAGATACTCTTTACTCTTCTGAAGATGATGTTGCACCCTTCACCACCCGATTCTCTCCATTAGTAGCTGATCCAATTGTTCCTCTTCAATCCAAAAATAGTGATACACATGTTGAAACTACACAATCTCCTGAAAGTACTCCAATTTCAGAAGAAACATCTTTAGCACAACAGTCTGTAAATGATCCATCCAGCTCATCAATCCCTGTAGATCACCTTTCAAATCTACCTCCCCAAGTTCAAGAAGAGCCGAACATGGGGTTTAAATCATCTAAGAATCATCCTATTTAAAACATCATCGGACCAATCACTGAGGGTGTTCTTACTAGAAATCAGGCAGATAAGCTCAACATCGCACTCTCAGCATTCTTATCTTAGACAGTACCTTTCAGCATTGAAGATGCAGTCAGAGATGCAAGCTGGGTAGAAGCCATGTAGGAAGAACTCTCTCAGTTTAGAAAACTCAAAGTTTGGGAGCTAGTGGATCTACCTGAAGGGAAGTATCCTATCGGAACCAGATGGGTTTTTCGCAACAAAATGGATGAACGCGGTGTGGTGATCAAGAACAAAGCTCGTCTGGTGGTTCAGGGTTTTTGTCAGCAGGAAGGTATTGATTATGAGGAAGTATTCGCTCCAGTTGCTCGACTTGAAGCCATCCGTATCTTCTTGGCGTACGCCTCATACAAGAACTTCAAAGTCTTTCAAATGGATGTGAAGAGTGCATTCTTGTACGGGAAAATCAAGGAAGAAGTCTACGTCTGTCAACCTCCGGGCTTTAAAGAGCCTCATCATCCCAACAAATACTACAAATTTGATAAGGCTCTCTATGGACTTCATCAAGCTCCTCGAGCTTGGTATGAGACCTTATCCTCCTACTTGTTGCAAAATGGATACACCAGAGGAAAGATCGACATGACTCTGTTCACCAAAGAAGTCAACAAACACTCTATTCTTATTCAAATATATGTTGACGATATTATCTTTGGTTCCACTGATGAAAATTTGTGCAAGGAATTCGAAAGCATTATGAAGTCTCAGTTTGAAATGAGCATGATGGGAGAATTGTCATTTTTCTTAGGACTGGAAGTTCAGCAGAAAGAAGACGGAATTCTCATCCATCAAGCCAAATACACAAGAGAAATCCTGGCAAAATACAACATGTCTGATTGCAAGCCGCCCAACACTCCTTTTGCGGCCCAAACAACACTTGTACCAGATCTTCAAGGCCTTTCAGTGAATCTTCATACATATCGATCAATGATTGGCTCACTGATGTATCTTACAGCCAGCAGACCAGATATTATGTGGGCACTTGGATGCTGCGCACACTTTCAGTCAAATCCCAAGCAATCACATGAAACTGCAGTAAAAAGAGTTTTCCGCTACCTCAAAGGCACACCAAAACTTGGTTTATGGTATCCTAAGAGTGATAATTTTGATTTAATCGCTTACTCTGATAGTGATCATGCAGGTTGCAGGATTGACAGAAAATCTGTCTCTGGTGGTTGTCAATTTCAGGGTAATAGGCTGGTGTCTTGGCAGAGCAAGAAGCAGACCACAGTGTCCATCTCCACTGTTCAAGCTAAATACACAGCCGCATCCAGTTGTTGTTGTCAAGTGTTATGGATCCAAAATCAGCTTTTGGATTACGGTTTGAATGTCATGCACACACCTATTTTCATTGATAATGATGCCTGTCGTGACATCGTGAAGAATCCAATAGATCATTCTAAAACCAAACATATTAAAATTCGGATTCACTCCATTCGCGATGCTCACGACAAAGGATATATTCAGGTGTTGCCAATAGATACTGCTGATCAAAAGGCAGATATCTTCACAAAAGCTTTTGACAAAACCTATTTTCATCAGTTGGTAACATGGCTGGAGATGATAAATTTTGAATGATTAAAAAAAAAAACCTTACTTGTGCATAATATACAAAAAAAATTTCTTTTTGATTCAAACAAGATTTTTGGGGGAGAAAGTAAAACCGGTCCATCCCTACTGCAAAATTTCAAAAAAAAATTTCAAGAAATGATAGAAACTAATCATATTTCGTCAGCATGTGAATAGGACCCAGAGGATGTTGTGGCCTCAAGAAACGATGTGTCGGTAGATTCAGCCTGGAATCAAGTAAACTGCTAATAGGTGATTAACAGTAAAGATCTAGACGGAAAGCTGGATGCCAACAGTGCTATAAGTCTGCACAAGCTGAGTCCGGTCATACACAGGTTGAGAAATCAAAAGACACAGAAAATTTTGTGCATAGGTAAATCAAAAGACACCTAAGAGTGCAAGCTACCAATGCGGGGCTAGGAAAATTAATCAAATGAGCAGCAAAAGACACGCAATGTTAGTGACGTGCAAACATATTTAGATAGCTCACCAAGCGATCAGATGATCATCTTCTCTGCTTATGGTAACATAGACCTAAAGCTCTCATCATCTGATCAAGATAATGATCATCTTCTTTGCTTATGGTAACATAGACCTCAAGCTCTCATCATTATATTTCGATAAACCTTGAGGACGGGTAGGCTCATACCTAGCACAAGTGGGGTCCACAAAATTTTCGTCAATATTACCGAAAACTTGATAAACATTATCACCAAACACATGTTGAAAGAGAAAAGGCATGGATTTAAGTGGACAAGCATACCGACAATTTTTCTTAGCCTGCAGCTATCCAACGGGAAGTTGAAACGTGTTCTGGCAAGTATGGTTAGTATGATCTTGAATGCAGAAGGTGAGATATGGTAAATCCCCACTTATTAAATGAATTTGGGCTTCTGAACACTCATTGGGATGAAATTTAGCCCCTGCGTACTTGATGGGCCGTGCGCACTTAACTCAAGTTCGCAGGCCCATATGTCTTTCTATATATACTTGTGTAAAAAAAATTTTTTACAACCATCACTGTTTATCTAACCCTAATTTTTACCCAAACCTGATCATCTTCATCATTATCATCGTTCATCATCAGTGTATACCCATAATCACCCTCTAAGCACTGTTAATCCACTCATCCTTCTTCATTTTAGTTGTTTTTAATCATATATAAGGTAGATCATGTGTTGCTTATCTTGTTTCTTGTGATTACAAGGGTTTACTTGTTGGATTAAAACGAGATCAGTCGTGGGTTTAGTTTTTAAACATTGGGATGCTTTTGAAGATTGCGCACTTGTTTCATCCATGTTCAAATTTCTGAAACCCTAGGATGACGCGTACTTGTGCTGCGCACATAAAACCTTAAACGAGAGTTTAAGTATCTGCGTACTTGGTTAGTACGCAAATTGATCTGCCATGGCTAGGGGTTACCATGCCCAAGTCATGACTGACCTGCGCACTTATATTCTCGTGCATCCTAGATCTTGGCCTGCGTACTAGCCTAAGTGCTCAGCCCTCTGTGTCTTATGCAGCATGTGTACTTGGCTGAGTACTTGTTCACATAGACCTAAGTTGCTATGCGTACTTGACTAAGTGCTCAGGACGATAAGTCTAAAATGCCTTGCGTACTTGACAGAGAACTTAGATCACAAAGTGTCATGCGTACTTGAACCACATGTGACAATTAACTTGACTATCCAAGACAGTTGACCAGATTGCGTATTTAGACTTGTTTACCTGTGCTCTTAACCTTGGACATTAATAATCATTAACAAATCAATCAAACACATGAAAAACTTAAAATAGTCTAAGTACGTTATCCGTCTAAGTCTAAGATCAGTCGTTGGTCGTCCTCTTACAATCAAGAGTTCTAACTTGTTTTTCGTGCACATGACCTGAAACAGATGCCACTTGAATGGGACCCAAGAGGCATACATAATCAGCCTATTAATCTCGAGACCGACGACATAAAGTTCAGAGACGTGGTTACCTGGATCTGACGAAGCAAAATCGGATATGCAGTGGAGCACGGTTTAGATGTTTACTCAGCCTATATAGAAGACTTTTGGAGATCAGCTAGAGTTGAGATCGTCGATGGCGTCAGAAGAATCAACGCTGCAGTCAGAACCAAACAAGTGATTGTATCAGAAGAAACAGTTAGAAGCGTTCTGAGACTTAGAGATCAGCCTGGAGCAGTTAGATTCCTATCCAAGGCTGATATACACAATGAGTTTAAGAAGGTCGGATACAAAGAAGAATTCGACAAGAGAGGGGACATCAAGAAGAGCAAGCTGACTAGGGATTGGAGACTGATTAGTCACGTATTTATCATGTCTCTATGTCACAGGAAATGGGGATATAATGCTCTTAGCACAGAGTGGTCGAGTGCTATGATCAGGATATGCAAGGATGAGACGTTTAATCTGTCAAGGATGATCTTTGACTATCTGGTAAAGAATGCTCAGTCTGATTCCAGCAAGTAGGCTATGTATCTAAGATTTGTACAGATGATGATAAACGCACAGCATGAGAATCTGCCTCCTAGTGACCAGTACAACTTTACCAGAGGAGCACGATTCTTTACTGAGTGCAGCACTACTGATTGGGAACCTATGTTCGAGAACATGTACCCGGCCCAACGCTACCCTGCTGTCTTAGAACTATACAACAAAATTCAGAAAAGGAAATCAGACAGGGAAGAAGCTCAACAAAGAACAACCACTGAACCAGCTCCATCTGAGCATGCCCCCTCCTCAGCTCAACCAACAGCTGAAGAAAGAGCTCGAGAGAAATCCAGAGGCAAAAGGGCGGTCACTGAAGCAGCTCCCTCAAAGGTGGTTAAAAGAAAGAGACCGACTGGTCTGTTGCAAGAGGGCAGAGAAACACAAACAGAGGAACAGCTGGAAACCGTACAAGCCCTACGACAAATAGATGAATTTGAAAGGGCCCAAAGAAAAAGACGAAGGGAACAGTTACCAGCTTCTGAAGTTCCTCGTGTGATGACTGAGGATGATATTGAACAAGAAGTGATTCTTGAGCAAATGTTTGGGGTGGAGGATCAACCTGGACCGTCACCTACTAGTGCTCTAGCCCCCAAAGCTCCTGCACAGAGGCGAACTGAACCATCCTCCTCAGCTCTTGCACAAAGGCCAACTGAACCATCTTCCTCAGCTCCTGCTGCACAACGCTGCAAACCTGTGCACCAGGATCTGTATGAGAAGTTGGCCAAAGAAGTGGGAAAGACTGCAGCAAAAGAAATATGTACCTTCAAGAGCTGCGTGCACAGCAATCAAGAGCTGAAAAGAAAGATCAAGACGCTGAAGCACAAGAACAAGAATCTGGAGAAGGTTGTGAGGGACCAAAGATATCTTATCAAGTTTCAAACTCAAGTACAGATGAAGATGTTCGACATGTTCCAGGAATGGCAGAAGCAGCACAACATTGAACCAAGCATAACATCTGATGAACTCTTTGATTTCAGGAAGTTCCTTGAGGAAGAGAGAGAGAAGGAAAGAATAGCCGAAGAGAGTGACGTGGATGAAAGCAGTGAAGACGAGATGCCGGAGAAGTTTGTAGAAATGGGTAATGAAAAGGAAACGGTATACGAGACGTCGGATGGTCATAATGTGTGCCCAGAAAGATCAACATGGTTCCCCAGAAGGCCTATTACTATTCCAGATCTGCATCAGAACATCCACCATACAAGAGAAGCTCATCAAGAGAGGATCATCTCGTGGAAGTATGACCAGTTGAAGAGGTTGTTCGTGATAAAGAGACGAGGGGGAGTTATCCAATACTTCAGAGGTCGAACTGATCTGAAGTCTCTCCCTTGTTGGGACATCAGGGAACTTAGTAGAGCCCCCTTCATCAACCACACCAATAACTCCACCGGTACCATGCTTGCTAGGTTCATTGAGAAGGAGTGTGAAAGTGATTTTCAGATCATCAAGCCACAGAAGCCGAGAAGACGGATCTCGAAGAAGAGAATCGATCCTGCTACAGGAAAAGGGATGATCACCTATGTGATTGACCCTCCCCAGGTCGTAACAAGAGTTCCTATTCATCCTGAGCTTCCAGTCATGCTGAGAAACTTCAAGAAGTGGTTCTACGATTGTCAAACTGGTGAAGTTGTTATCAAGTTGAAGGATAATTCAGAGATCATGAGGATTCTTGATCCGGTAGATGTATTTGCCTTTAATCTATCGGACTTGAATATGTTGTTTGCTAATCAGATCCATATGGGTGCTGGAAACGTACTGTTTGAGGAGGCTATCCTGTTCAGAAGAGCAGTGGATCGAGCAATGACGCTCAAGCAAGAGCTACTTGATATTGTGGACAGGATCAATGCAGCGGATATGGAAAAAGAACAGAAGGAGAAAGCTGCCAAAGCTGCTGGTGCAGGAGAAACACAAGCTGAAGCTGAAGCTGCTTCAGAGGTGCCGATTCTAGAACCTGCAACAGCATCCGATCCAGAGAAACCAGCTCAAGAAGAACCCGCAGCTGAGTCTACTCAAGTTCCAACTGTGGTTGAAGAAGATCTTGCCGCCGTCCTCATTCAAGACCCCCCAGTTCAGGCATAGGGGGAGACAAGCGACGTAGAGATTGACTGAGAAAGAAGAAGAACTGGTAGCTATGGTCTAGGGGGAGTATTGTTGGGTTTATTTAAGACCACAGTTACCAGAATGAAGACTTTTGTTAGTTTATTGTGTAGTATGAAAGTTGAGGGACTTATTATGTAATTATGGATAGTTTTATGTGAAACCCTAGTGGGCTGCGTACTTATGCACGGGCCCTGCGCACTTAGCTTAAGTACGCAGGACCATCAGATCTCCTATGAATAGAATGCAACTCTGCAGCACTAGGGTTAGGGTTTTTGGTTTATCTTTGTAGCACAAGTTGAATAGGTGCGTACTTGTAATGAATCCATGGTATTTCAGTGATCAATCAGCAATGGAATCATCTTATTATTCATCTTGTGTGTCGGTTTTTATCATATTCATCTAGTTTCTTTGATTGTAGAAGATTAATCACTTAAAACACCTAATCCATAGGTGTTTCTAAGTGATAACAATCTCTTGCACTTAACAAGATCTAGTATTTGGGACATACAATAAACATACATGTATGTGAATTCGATTTTATTAAAAAGTTAATATATGTCTGTTTGTGATTATTTTTGTTCATGAACACTTCTTTGTGTTCATTTGTGTTCATGAACACTTGTTTGTGTTCATGTACGTTCATGAACAAAATTAACAAACTAACACAAACGAACACGAACATGATTGTTTTCTTAACAAATGAACACGAACAGAAAATCTCGTTCGGTAAGTGTTCTTGAACTGTTCGTGAACACATATTTTCTTTAACAAACGAACACGAACAAGGCCTTGTTCATGTTCGTTTGCAGCCCTAGTTTTGGTATTGAAAATTATGGGGTTTTATAGGGTAAAAAACTAGTCGTTAGGATGTTACTGAAGAAAAAACGGTTACTGTTTTTGAATTTAAATGAAAATAAACAAAAGAATCAGTGGAGTGCTGTATTCAAAATTGTGTTTTAGTGAAGTAATATGACAGTGCAGAATTGATTGAAATCAATGAAGTGAAACATTTTCAAGGTAAGGGTCCCTTTTTCCCTAACACCATACGTAATTCATATGAATATTCCCCGTTTTTATTAAATTGGTCCTCGCAAACAAAAAGAATAGAAAGAAGGACCCACATGTGGATCCCAAAAGATCTTGAAAATTGACCAAACATGGGGTGCTAATGAGTTGCATTATTTGTAGGGTCTAAAGACCATAATAAGAGGAGATGCCCTGATAACTGATAAGGGTAAAACATCAAATGCACCATAGCCAAAGAGATCAAGGGGAAACTGAAAAGTTGCCCAAGAACTGAACTTGATTCCAACACTGTTTATTTTGAATTAGTGTGTGAAACCTTCAATAAGCAGTAGCAAAAGGGCAGGAATAGACGAGGTCAGGGACTTAGTGTTGGAATAAATCTCAATCTTCACAAGCAGCACAACAGTCAACCCATGCATAAAGTTTTGTCCCACAACCATGAAGTTTTGTTATGTTGAAATAGTTGCAATGATTTGGTAATATTTGGATGTTTGGACCGGTAAAACCATATGTAATGGTGGCAAGTTTTGGGCGTTTTCGGGGCAAATAGCGCCTCCTACCCAAAGTAACACCGCCCCCTCCATCTAAATTGGGGCATTTTCTTGCCCAACCCAAAATTTCCCACGGCTTTTTTTTTTTTTTTTTTTTGATGGACCAATAGTTTTGAAGCTTTCCTACCTCCAGCCAATAGTTTTATTTTTATTTTCAAAATAAAAGATAATAATTATTATTAAATGATTGGGAGGGTTTGAAAGTTTTTACCTTACCACTACACCCTCATCCTAATTTGAATCCCTTCATGGTCCCACATGCCACATATCAATTAAGGCCCTATGCCCCATAAATTTTCACCTTATCATTACACATGATCTAATTGGTTTTAGCATTTGGGATGTTAGGTTTGATGTTGAGTTTTTTTGTTGTATAATAATTAGTTGTATGAAACAATTAAGTGGTTTTATAATATTTGGATTATTTAACATTTTTTTATCTTGGCTTTGGGTAGTTAAGCTTGATCTTCATGTGTTTTTCAAGTATTTTATGAAGTAGCATTAATGACATAAAATCAATTAAACGAAAATAATATTGGGAGTGTTATTAGCAAGTATGTTATCATTTGGACTATTATCATTCAAGTCATCGCCACATTATTGATGCATAACACGCCATGACATAAGAAACAAACAAAGTTAATGATATGTTAGAGTGTGATTGTTTTGGGCAACAAAGCTGAATGTTAGAACTATTATTGGTCCAATATGTAATAGTTCAGGTTTTAATTATTAAAATTCAACTTTTTGGAAAAAAAATATCATAATACAAAGATTTTTATGGGATTTGGATTTAATAATCTAGATTGTCTTGTTGGATAGCATTAATCACTACTTAAGAAACTACTAAGAACAGTCTTAAATTTTAAACTGTTTTCCTACATCGAGCTGTTTCTAACTGAGTTCTAACCCAGTTCATGGTACCATCACCATCTCCATCCCCACCACCTCCGCTACCATCGTCGGCCACAATATAACTCCCCTTACTCACTGTCACAAGTCCTAAACCTAACCACATGTGCTAGCACAGTTAACATCCACCTTCTGCCACCACCTACTCACCCTCAAAATCTAATCCTTACCACTCATCGCCAACATCCTCCTTTTAAGGACTACAATATTTATCAACAAATTACCATATAAACTTTACGTTTGTTTCAAGCTAACGAACCAGGCAACAGTCGATCTAAAAGCCTAGCAATAAACTCTCCATAAACCAAACAATCACCAAATCCACACAGTTCCAAAACCATGTCAGCCGTCTATTTTGCTAAGTATTCGTCTTCATACAAAGATATTGTAGCAATCAGAGCAGATACTAGAAAAAGTGGGTGATAGGTGAAAAGACGATGTAGGAAATAATAGGTTGAGATACGGCCTTCGAAAGTTAAGAGGGTGCGTCTGCTACGTGAATGGAAGGATAAGTATACGATAGTAGAGTTAGTGTTTGAGATAACATTTGATAGCAAAACTAAAAAAATGATTCCCCCTTCTAGCGTTTGGGGTGTTAGAAATAAAGTATGACTTGTAAGCATGTTAGCTATGTAGGTTACAAAGATGTTGATCGAAGAATGGTTATGGAGGTTTTGTTTCAGAGGTTGCTCATGGCGAAGAGTGGTAGTGATGGGAGGATGTTTGACCATTTTTTAGTATGTGTAATTAGGTGTTTTTAAGTGTTTAATTATGTAAACATGGTTACTTTGAGAATGGTTGTGATTTGAATGTACCTGGAGCTTAATGGAGTTAATCAAAGCTTAACATGAAGTTTTCGGAAATAAGGAAAGTGTTTGGAAGCACATGGATGCAAACCCCAGTTAAATATGAAGAAAAGAGGAAATCCCGAGTTAGAGCGCAACGTAAAGTGATTTAGAGCATAATGTAAATTTATTTGGAGCGCACAGACTCTGATTCCAACGCAAGACAGGAGAAAAGTGAGATTTTGGCAACAGTAGCAACAGCTTGCGCTAAAGGGACGCACCTTGCGCCCCTTATCAGTTTAAGTCGCAAATTTTTGGTTTTTTACCCTATTTAAAGATATCCTCATCCCCAAACGAAAATAATTTAACCCTAGCCATTTTTGAGCTCCCAAGCATGAACTTTATCATCCCAAACCTTAATTACATCAATTCCTTCATGCAATTAACATCCACAACAACCATTGAATATCCTATGATGATAATGAACGGCTAGACTCCTTTGTAACCATCTCCGAATATATGGTTCGTTTATATGTAACTCAAACTTGTTGATTTTAATAATTTGGATTGTTTTTCATTGTTTGAAGAATACTTGTGGTTTATTCATGTGAAATAAGTTGTGCGTGTTGCAATTACTCGTCTTTTATTGTCCACATTCAGTTTTCTTGCATCATAAGTGGTTTGATCATTGGAAGGCTTTTTGACACATATGGTTTGGTAAGTAGATCGCATAGGTTATTATTAAAAACTTGTCTTTACCTATCACTTGAATTAAGTCTTTAGTAAGACCATGATCGCATAGGCTATTATTATTGATTCCACTTCACCAATTTTTTTGAACAAAAAAATGAAGCCATTTCATTTATTGGAAGCCATTAGAAACAAAAAAAATGAAGCCACTTGATGACATGGAGCTGAGGTGGCATAATAGAGCCTATAGGAGCTCCGTTCTATACCCCGAGCCTTACTAAAGTTTGTTGAATTGATATTAAGATATCACATTACTCCCTGGACAATGTATTAGAAATCTTTAAAGGATAAACATACCAGAAATTTGAGCAGAGAAAACAACATACCTATTTCATACAAGAAGGTAATTAAGGCGGAAGCCCCCGAACCACCAGGTATATAAAATATCAAGGGATCTTCTTTTGGATTTCTCATCGACTCAACAAGATAGTAAAACAATTGTACACCTTCCTTCTCCCCTACTTCAATGTAACTTCCATACAAAGTGCATTTTTTTGTCAGAAGGGTAGTTAAAACTTATATATATATATATATATATATATATATATATATATATATATATATATATATATATATGGAAGAATCAAATGAGAAGAAACTTAATTTGAGAAGAAAAAAAAAGAAATGGCACATTAAATACTTTAACTCTTATTACATTAATTATTATCTCTTTAATTAATTAGTCATTAATACTTTATCCTACACATTATCAAATTTTGTCCTACACATATCAAAATTCATCCTACGCATATCTAAATTATGACACGTTTATTCTACACATATCGAGATTATCATACGTTAATCTTACACATATAGAAATTCAACCTACATTTGTCCTACACATATCGAAATATCCTTTATTGTAAATTAGGATTGATATGAAAGAATATATTTTGAAATTGAATTATGAGTTTCATTAATTTAACTAGTTTAAGGTTATAAAAAAACTAATCATTTATTAACATTAAGTACACTTATTATATAAAGGATTCCTATTGGTTGAAATTTCTTCTTTTTCTTATTATAATACTTTTCCTCTCATTTGAACTCTTTACTATATATCTATAGGATTCGATTCGGTTAAGAACTCACTCCAGTTGTGAGAACCGTGAGAACTTTAACGTAAAATACAAAATTTTAATTTTTTTTACGAAAGGATGTAAAAATGACAAACTAAGAAATATACAAAAAATGAAAAAAAAAATTACGTCGTCCTTACAGCGGTGTAACAAAATGACTACACCGATGTAACAAAATTAATATTTTATTTAATTTCTTATTATGTTATAATCACAACCGCAAATTCATTTGATAAGTAATTAAACTTGTGGCTAATAAGTGAGTTCTTATGGTTCTAACAACTCAACATAGATCTCATTTCACCCATCCAATAAGAATGCTTCTATTGATATTTGCCTTAAATATTTTGTAACACATATATTTGTACTAGCTTAATAAATGGAACTCATAACTTTTTTTTTCAAGATATACCTTTACAAAACAAATGTAGGACATTTAGTATTAATCCTACGATATGTAAGATATGTAGGGTGAATTTCAATGTGTAGAATGAATATCAATACGTGCAGGATATTAACGATATGTGTAGGATATATATGTAGGATGAATTATGATGTGTGTAGGATAAAATGTTTTTGACTAATTAATTAGAGAGAAAATAATTAATATTATAAATAAATCATTTAAAATTTTACGTTTATGTCATTTGTTCTTTTTTGTCTTACATTAAGTTTTCTTCTCAAATGATCATTCCCGTACACACACACACACACACACACACACACATATATATACATATATGGGATCTGGTTCATTTGAGAACCCACATGAGTTGCGAGAACTTGAGAACTCCTCTAGGCCAATAACAAGACGACACATATGTAGCTTATCATTATAATATTAAAGGGTATCAAAGTAATTTATCACCTCCCCTACCCCACCCCACCCCCACTCCAATACACCCTTTTAAAATACTGATTTTCTTTTTTTTAGATCATCATCATCACACCTCTCTCACACACACATGACTCTCTCTCTCTCTCTCTCTCTCTCTCTCTCTCTCTTTCTCTTTGTTTCTCTCCCTCTCTCTTAGAAGATGAGGGTGGTTTGGGATCTGAATGGTGGTGGTCTTGGGCGGAGGTTCGTGGCTGTGGAGTTGGGGGTGGAGGTGATTGTGGGTTCGAGGGTGGTTCTTAGGCGGTGGTCGACGGTGGTTTCAAGGGTGGTGGTTGGACGGTGGTATCAAGGGTTTCGATGAACAGATCTGAATCGATGGTGGGTTGATGACGATGAACAGACGACGATGAATGGACAACGATGACGAACGATGGGTTTCGATAGCTGGTTTGATGATGGGGTTCTGGATATTTGAAGATGATGGGGGGTGGTTGTTTGAAGATGATAGGTATGCTTATGATGATGATGATGATGATGATGATGATGATGATGATGATGATGATGATGATGTGATGATGATGATGATGATTATGATTATTATTATTATTATTATTATTATTATTATTATTATTATTATAAGATTTTTTCATGTTTTTTTTGTGTGAAGATGATGGTAATGTGAAGAAGAAGATGATGGTTTTGTTGAAGACAATGATAAAGATGTTGGGTTTTTTTTTATAAGGTAAGTAAACAATGGGTTTTTTTGACCAAAGGGGTTTTTGTTGGGAAAGTTATTGTAACACCCTAACCGATGGCGGAAACATCGGGATGTCACGTATTGATGATTGTTCAATAGCTCATGGTACTAAATGGAAGTTGTATATTACTAAACAATTTACAATTTGTCATACAATTACATAAACTTGATTTACATAAACTAGGTCCAAAGCTCCTATGTGATCCAAGACTTGTACAACTTCCAATAGCAAATAAACCTGAAACATGTTAAGTTGGAAATATGGGGGGTCAACTATAAATAGTAGGTGAGAATACATAGGTTTTGCATATAGTTGAAAACCGTATGTTGTATAGCAATCATAGTTGAAGTATAATAATGAGTAATGATAGAATATGAGTCCGACATGTAACAATGCGTCTTTTGTACAATCAAACCTTGTGTCGACTGAGACCTAACTCGCAAGTTAGTAAAAGTGTAACTGTTATCGATCATCCCTGAATTTATGTGGGGGATGGGTTTGTCAGACCTATAGCACTATAATCTAAACAGACGGCTTGATCAATGTTAATGATTGTACTGTGTCTTTTTGTTACAGTCAAATGATAGTGTAATTGAATCACAAGTTTCAACAATGTAAGAATGAGTAAATGATAGTGTATAAAATGTTTAAACATGTTTCACCCCAAAATATAAAACAGAAAAAGGGGCTATGTAAACTCACCTTGATTGTGATGACAAGACAAGCTTGCAAAAGCAAACTTAACAAGAATCAATGAATTATGCACGAACCTAAGTAAATTAAGATTGGTGATTTAGTGTCGATTAATGTTATTCTATATATATATATATATATATATATATATATATATATATATTGTGTTAATTTAAATGTTTAAAGCAAGATAAGTATCATTTAATAAATCATTGTCTATCAAAAGAATTATCCATTTGTACATATTAAGATTTTCAGTTTTATAAGCATCCAGTAGCTTGTCAAATATTATATATTACGAAGACTAATTAAATTACTTTAAAAAAAAAAAAAAACATTTTCTTGCTTTCGACGATTGTACAAACATATGTATATGAAATTTTGGACTTCATATAAGATAACCATCAAGTATTTTAGATTAAAACCAAAAGAGAAAAAAAAATTAGTAAAAGATTAACTTAACATATTTTTATAATAAATTATAAAGAGTCCAAATTTTGATTCCTAATCGTCGTTTCCTTTTAGAAACAATATTCTCAAATCTATAATGATTCCTTTCATATTATTATCACCACACACCAATAAGTTACCCTTTAGTGAATTGCTTATTTATGTGAGTTATAAATTCACGCACATAGTTCACAAACGGTCCCCACCCAATAATAAATTGGAGCTTCAAGAAGAAGGAAGTACCCGTGCGGCAGAATGCAATCCCGAACAGAGATAGAGAAAGAGACATGCGAGTTGCGTAGAGAGATGTTGTTGAACAATGAGGGTATTATCGGAGGTGATTGTTGGCGTGGTTGTTGGTCTTTTTTTTTTTTCTTTTTATGGCGGAAGGTGGTGGTTGCTGAGTTAGTCTCGTCGGAAAACGAGGTAGGAACTGAGAGGATGTGACGGTAATCTGGTTCCAATTGACGAGTGATTTTGTTTTTGAAAGAGTTCCAAGACTGATCCGACATTAAGTGATCAAGATTATGTAATGTATATTTGGGTAATTGGAATAGTATATTCTGGGCGAACAATGTTAGCGATGAAAAATGCTAATTTTCAGAATTTAATGTGTTAGTTTGTGCTCGATTTTGTTCGGTAATGCCTATTTGTATTTGTTTACGTTCATTTGTATTTGTTTGTGTTCGTTTTTGTCCGACACCTAAATTTAGCAAATGAATACAAACGAACACGAACAAAAATCTCGTTCGGTAAGTGTTCGTGAACAGTTTGTGAACACGTTATTTTCTTAACAAACGAACATGAACAAAAAATCTCGTTCGGTAAGTGTTCATGAACTGTTCGCAAACACGTTAATTCCTTAACAAATGAACACGAACAAGGCATTGTTCGTGTTCGTTTGGTTCGTTTACAGCCCTACCCCATGCTCTTAAATAGAGATTACATGCAACGGAAATAAAGATCAACTTTGACCCACTCCTCCTAATGACTCGGTAAACTCAAACTACCTACACCTAGTCCATGCAACTAAACATTATTTTGTCAATTTCAAACCTAATTTACTGCATAATTCATTATATAAAATCCTAAATAATTAGCTGGACCCGTACGCGACCCGAATCGACCCAAACAATCAAGATTATTCCAACACTCTAGACGTGTAAACAGACGCACAATAAACTACAATCACCGGTAATCAAAAGCTCAAATGAATAAAAATAACACAAAGATGTTGCATACCCAGTTTCTAATTTGAAAGGAAGATCTACAGGATATCCAGGAAGTCTTCTGATAACTGATTCAGTGTGTGATGTTATCAGGCATGATTGTAAAGCGAGCAGAAAAACAAAATATGTTATCATCGTTTCAATTTCAATATGATCAAGGTTATGGTGTGTCCCTTTAATTAAGCTGTTGTAGCTTAACAATGGCTAGATGCCTAGATGGGTGATATTTATTAAGGATATTTTTTGGTGTATTACCGACAAAGTATTGATACAGTTTGTATACCGATATTTCGGGTTGCATTTATTAAAGATTGCTTTTTGCCAAACCAATGTGGTATTTGTTTTTTTTTTTTTTTTTCTCATTTAGATTAACGGCGTATTTAAACTTGTAATCTTGTACACCTAGTGGTGGATCCAGAAATTTCGGTGAGGGGCGCAAAAATGTGTCCGACAAATAATGTATATTTAATTATGCTTGGCAAAATGGACAGGTCGAGTTGGTCACTGATGCATTAAAACGGATTTGGGTCAGAACGTGTCACTTTATTTCAGGTCCAAATTTGGTTCCGGGTTAAAATGTGATTACATTTTTTAGCGTACACCAAATCTTCAATATATGGTTTAAGCGAAATGGGCTTTCGTTAATTAGTGCCTCCTTTGTCGCTCTCTAATATAGTCGAAAAACTAACAGTTTCATCTTTTAGTTATTTAATTTCTTCTTATCTTAATTGAATTATCATAAATGTTGGCATATGACTTATTTTATACCTTAAAACATTTAAAAAGATATATGATAAATAATTAAACAAAAAGATAATTTTGAAATTAATTAGATGATGTCTGATAACTTAATATATGATGATCCATAATAAACAAAACTAGGATTTCTACCGCGCGCGTTACGGCGTGCCGCGGTGATTTCTGCTTTACCTTGAATTTTTTCTTTACTCGGTTACTGAATGCGCAACACTAATTAAGAATATCAAATAAGGCTGTTGAAATAAAAAATATTAACCGCAACCGCCTAGTCTCAAACCCAAGACCTCCTATTGAAAAAAATACATCTCATACCACTACACTACCAAACCCATTTGTGTTTTAAAATGAAATATATAATACTTAACATTAAATTTGGCTGTTGAAATGAAAAAAAAAATGCAACTTACCAGGATCAAACCTACAACCTTCTAGTTAACAAAATAGACCTCAAACCACTACACCACTAACACAATTAATGTTTAAATATGAAACCAATTTTATTTATTATTAAGTAAAGCTGTTAAAATGAAAAAATAAATAAACTGTCTTTCCTAAGGATCAAACCTGTGACCTTAGACAATAGAAGTTCACCACAAACCACTTGACCACCATCACAACTTTTGTTTTAAAGTGAAACAAATTATATATATATATTAAAGAGCATGGTCGGTGCCATGCTCTTAAATTCAACCCTTCATTTTTTTAAAGTGTCAAACTTTACCCATCAAGTTTATATTTGACTTAAATCAACTTTCTGGCTTGACAGAATTAACCCCTTTACTTTCTAACTTCTTTTTAACCCTCAAATTTTTGACATGTAACCCTTATATCACCAAACTTTTCTATAAACGATATAAATTCACTTTTCGACATAGGGTTTTTTTCCTTCTGAAACGAGTTTGGTTAAACATAAAACGTTTGTATTCTAATTTTAATGTATGATATCGGTTGGTATTTGATTCTGAAGTAAATTTTGTTCGGAAAGGAGTCGGATCATATATAAAATGTTTTATTTCGACAGTAAAAATTCGAGTTACCTACGTTTCTAACGTAAACTATGTTCGGAAACAAGCGAGTCGGCTCAAATATAAAATGTTTTCATTCGATGGTATAAAATCAAGTTATTGTACATTTTTATACGGTTAACGCGTCACATGGTGTGCCGCCACTGATAAACAACTTAAACGTTGCCGCCGCAACGCGCGGCCTACGGCAACCATCTAGTTATATATATTATATAATAAGCTTTGAAAAAAATAAAAAAAAATATAAAATAATGGAATTCACTGTTCATGAATAGAGAATTCTTATTTTAAATTAATAAATATTAAATTCATATGAATTATTAAATTAGAATACTTAAGAATAACTTAAATTGTGTTCTGTTTTCTGTTTTCTTTTCCTGTGGTGATGGTTTTGTTTGGTGATTAAACTTTGGTTTAGACAAGTATCGTGTTAGTCTAGACCTTGTAATTATATCATAGGTGAGTTGATATATGTAGTTTGCCGATAAACAAAAAAAACAAAAAAACAAAACTCAAAAGAAATAAAGCAAGTGTAATTAGTACACTTTATTATGAAATGTGAAAAGATAAGAGCAATGATGCCAATTTTGCACTCCAAATCCCATTAACTTATTATCACGTGGACATATAGAGTTTTTTAATATAAGGCCTAAAGGGGCGTAACTAGAATGATGTTTTAACTTAACTGATTTTAACTAATTATATACTGCCACATCACTTTACTGATTTACTTCACTGATTCACTTTTTTATAGGCAGCACTCCACTTATTCACTTCACTGAAATGTTTATATTTTATTATTTTTTAAGGAACGGTAATTAAACAAATTATCAAACATTATTTAACACGGTAAAATAAATAGTAGAAACACCTAAAATATTATAAAACGTCCTCTCATAGCTCTTAAAACCTCGACCTTCGGGGGGTTATCATCGTTTACGTTTCGGAATTCGTTACGGGCTTCTTCAATCCATCCATCTTCGTTTAAAGCCGGATTGTGGTTCATCCAATTAACGACTAATTGTTGAAATATTGCGCATTTCGCCTTTAAAGATAAAACTTTCCACGTATCGCGTCCATTGAATAAAGGTTTTCACCCGTTTGTTCCTTGAATCTTGTGGCAACCGCTTTCCAAAAACTTTGCCTTCCCCGGGGTCCATGCTCTTGAACATAAAGATAGCTATTCACCAAGACGAGTTCATCCTCTAAGGTCCAGATTGATCCTCGCACACGGTTTAGTGGGTGCGGGATTGGATTAGGATTTGGGTTTTGGTTTGCCATTCATGTTTGTTTATGATCAACTTAAATCTGGACAATTGATTATTTTGATTAACGGTTTAGTGTGGGATGGATTGGATTTGGATTTACCATTTATATTAGATTAACGAATGGTCAAAAAATTGTTACCGTTTTAGTTAAATACATTCAAATGGTCAAAAAGCAATAAAATAATACTAAAAAACGATTGTTGCAATTATTATCAATTGTTACCAGCCCGTTAAGTAAACCAGCAAACGGTTCACGGGACCCCTACCAGCACGGATGACGGTGATGTTATCGTGCTGGTAGTAAAGTATCCGTGCCCAATTGTTGTAGTGCGCCGTCCACCCTAATATTCATTGTTTATTATTCTTCTTTAAATCTCTTCCGCTTATGCGCATGTGGTCGGAAAAATTAAAGAGGATAAAAGTTTTTGCGGGGGCCTTCGTAATTTTTCAAAAAGGTGCCTTTGATTTTGTAGAGGGACCTGTTATGTTTTTTTTTCTCAAAATTGTAGGCTTTTTTTTTTTATAGGAAACACCAATCGACAATTGTCACCGCATTTATTTTTAGATAATTTTTTTTTTTTGGAGGGTAAGTATTATTCAAAATTGTCACTAGGGGCGGATCTACTGTCATCAAGGGGTTCACAAGAACCCGTTCAGTTTAAAATCTCTCTATATATGTATATATATCTATCTATACATATAATAAACCAAAGCCATTTTAATGACATGTCATAATATTATACAATCTCTCTTTTAAGAGATGTCACATAGGATGTGATGTGTCAACTCTAGACCAATTAAAAAAAAGAAATAAATATGGTTTAAATATGATTTAAAATAATCTATTAAATACCTAATCTACTAAATGTAAATATTAAAACTTTATTATTTTATCTCTCATGTTTCCTCTCATAACTTTTAAATGTTAATATCTTTTATATACGAGATTTTTTAAAGAAAAATATTACACCAAATTAACGAGCGTTTTATTATCTTTCCAATGAGTACCATAGTGCTATATAAAAAACGGAGAAAAAAACGACTATTTTTGTAACCCAACAGGTATTGTGTCAGGTTTGGAATTAGTTTAAAAAAAATTGTGGGTTTGGGTCGGGCTTGGGATTAGATGATACCCGACCCAATTACCCTTTTTTATATTAGAATATGATAACTTATGGCAGATATTTGTTTATAATAATAATAATAATAATAATAATAATAATAATAATATTAATAATTAATCATATATTGACAGATGACATTTTTATAGTTTAGATACTTCTAATTTTATTCACTTTACTTAGATTTCTCAACCCGGGACGCTCCCGGGGTATAAACTAGTATATCTATAATCTATAACTTATAATAAAAGAATTGAATATTGATGATGTGGCATTCAATGAAGGCATCAACCCTCTTTTGAATGTGCCACGTGGCACGTTGAGGTGAGAGTTTTTAATTTATTTTTTTATTTTGTTTTCATCCATTCTCCTACACTTATCTAACCCTAATCTCTTTAAGAATTTAAAAACAAATTTAGATTTTTCTCTATAATGTTTCCTCCCATCATTTTTAAGTGTTAATATCTTTTATATACGAGATTTTTGAAAGAAAAAAATTACACCAAATTAACGAGCGTTTTATTATCTTTCCAACGAGTACCACAGTGCTATATAAAAAACGGAGAAAAAAACGACTATTTTTATGGGGTTTCGTTCATACAGGAAAAAAAACACAAAGTGTTCAGGTTATTCATTAATAATGTTTTTTCTTTTAAACCAGGTTCTTATATACAATGTTGAAATTTAGTCCAATCGCCATGCTATCATTAGAATTTTACTCTTCTAAATATGGATAGGTATACTTCATCAAGAGAAACTAGGAGAAAGAATCGCGCAACACTGCAATACATGGTGTCACCTTATAGCAAGGTTATTTTTTTATTTATTTAATTACAAGAGTAATAACTATTACTATTAGTATTAGTATTATTAGAATGTTATATTTTTCAACCCCGGGACGGTCCCGGGATAAAAGCTAGTATATATATATATATATATTGCAAAGGGATTAATCCTACATGTTATACTCTTATGCAATCTCTCCTTTAAGAGATGCCAAATAGGATGTGATGTTGCAACTCTAAACCAATTAAAAAGAGAAATAATTATGATTTAACCTTATCTATTATAATCTTTAACAACTCTAAACCAATTAAAAAGAGAAATAATTATGATTTAACCTAATCTATTATAATCTTTAACCTAATCTATTAAATACCTAATCTACTAAATCTAAATATTAAACCTTTATTATTTTATCTCTCGTGTTTCCTCTCATAACTTTTAAACGTTAATATATTTTATATACGAGATTTTTTAAAGAAAAAAATTACACCAAATTAACGAGCGTTTTATTATGTTTCCAACGAGTACCATAGTGCTATATAAAAATCGGAGAAAAAATGACTATTTTTTGTAATCCGACAGGTATTGTAAACGTTCATATCTTTTATATACGAGATTTTTTAAAGAAAAAAATTAAACCAAATTAACGAGCGTTTTATTATGTTTCCAACGACTACCATAGTGCTATATAAAAATCGGAGAAAAAAATGACTATTTTTTGTAATCCGACAAGTATTGTGTCGGGTTTGGGATTAGATTAAAAAAAATTGTGGGTTTGGGTTGGGTCGGGTCGGGTCTAGGATTAGGTGATACCCGACCCTATTACCCAAAACAACATACCCAAATACCCGAACTACATACCCGATCATATACCCATGAATTTTTTAACGCATCACATAACCCTTAGATTAATGCGTTCGATATTTCAATAATAAACTTTTTTTTTTCTTATTTCATCTTAGTTATTTTTAGAATGATCGATTATAAACTTCCGATTTCATTTGTAATGGCACTAGATTTATACCCCGACGCAGAGATTCGTTCTTTTCATATTTGAATATGATAACTTATGGTAGAGATTTGTTTAAAATAATAATAATAATAATAATAATAATAATAATAATAATAATAATAATAATAATAATATATTTTATTATGTTATATTAGATATTTCAACCCGGGACACTCCCGGGATAAAAACTAGTTTAGTATATAGAAAATCCTATATGAACCTCTAAATATATTTGAAAGGAACCCCTAAACAATTCAAGCAAATGCTCTAGTGGTAATTCCCTCCCTTTGCAACCTACAACTCCCAAGTTCAATTACCGTCAACTACATTTTTCTCATTTTGTTATTTGTTTTTTTATTCTTTTATATACAAACTTTTAGAGTTTCAAACATCAAATAGATCACAACCCCTGCCCTGAACCCTCCTCCTTCCTCACTCCGCCTCTCATCCTCTTCACCGGTCACCGCCGCCCTCGACCCTCCTCCTTTCCTCTTCCTCACCACCGCACACTCGCCCTTCGCTCTCCTCCTCAGACCTCATTCCTTACTGTCGGTCATCGCCCTATACCTTTCTTCCTCTTTAGTCCTCGACGTAACACACTGACACCGCGACGCCTTAACCTGGTATGTTAAGCTCACCTGAATACGACTTGTAAAACAGAATTAATGTTTGTCTTGAAACTTACTGAGAATTACTTCAGCCAGTGGCGGATCTAGGAATTATTTTGGGGTTCCTTTTTCTATACTCTAATTCCATATGACCGAATAAAAAAAAAGTCATGTTGGTTAGATTGTTCGGGTCGGGTAAAGTTCAACATAAAAAAAAAAAGACAATAATGAAAAAAAAACATGGTCATCAGACTCCATGGTATTTGTATGTATAGAAACTTACCCGACACATTTGGGAGGAAGGGCATCGCTGGCATCTGAACATTTCACGTTGCCTCTATTGTAATACACTCTTCTATTTGTTAAAAAGATGTTACATGATTAGCAATCAAAGACATTATAGCGTTAACATTTATGAAGTACAAGAAACCAATTTATTCACCTATGAAACTTGTTTGTTCTCTTCCGTACTAGGATCCTATGATGTATACCAATTAAATTTGGATCTAAAGCTGGCTGGGATATCTCTAACCCCTCTGTTTTAACAATATCTAAGTACCTGCACATAAGATACCATAATAATATATCAATACTAAAAAAGATTTGCTTATTCTTTTGATTCATGGAGGGTAACTTGAAACTTCTCATTTATGATTTAAGGATGATAAAAGAGCATCATTCCACCATATGACTATTAATATACTAACTGTACCTTTTAGGATTGAAAAGTTGCACTCCCAGGCCTTCATCCCAGGGAAATATATAATCATAAATGGACACAGCAGCCGGATGCCGAAACCACTTTGCAGACCACCTGAAATAAAGTTATATTTTAATGAACTACCGATTAAATAGTTGTCCTTTTTTTTTTTTTTGACAAATTTATAGTTTATACTGTAAAATATCATAACAAATAGCTAATGTAGATGAGGCAAAAATCATAACATTACCAATAACCACAGAAGAAAACCATATATTCCTATAGATAAGGTTGTTAATTCTTACAACTTTGTTAGGTTCAGAGCTACAACATGTATGGCTTTGCTGCTCCACTCAAGATCTTGCCACCCATCCAATTTTCCATCATAGTGGAATAGAAAATTGTGAAACTTTCTTTAAGAAACTGAAATTGTTAATGTTAGGATGCTATTATCCATGAATAAGAAACATAGCTTATAAATATCAAAAGATAACTGATCTTTGTACCTTTTGAAAAATAGTATTAACATTACGATTCTGTCATAAGCTGTAATTCCATATGACCGAATATACAAAAAAAAGTCAGGCTGTTTAGATGGTTCGGGACGGGTAAAGTTCAACATAATAAAAATACAATAATGAAACAAACATGGCCATTAGACTCCATGGCATTTGTATGTATAGATACTTACCCGACACATTGGGGAGGGGGGCATCGCTGGCATCTGAACATTTCACGCTGCTTCTATTGTTATACACTCTTCTGTTTGTTAAAAAGATGTTACAGGATTAGCAATCAAAGACATGATAGCGTTAACATTTATGAAGTACAAGAAACCAATTTATTCACCTATGAAATTTGTTTTTTTCTCTTCCGTACTAGGATCCTATGATGTATACCAGTTGAATTTGGATCTATATGCGCGTAGGATCATCAAATCTACAAAGATAATGATCAAACAAGTTTGATTCAGGTGCGGAATCCCTGAATCAATCACAAAATGATAATAATACTAACAAAATGCAGAAATCATCTTTAAAAGTTTCATTTCATTGATAAACAAACTCAATTACACGTTATAATAAGCTTTACAATCAAACCAAGACGTGAATTAAGTTTACACAAAACCCTAGGGAGAGACTCAAACAGGTGGGAAACAAAAATGACCAAAAACTAACATTCAAAATGAACTTGACCTTTATATAGGCCTGCACATTCGCCCACTTTGCTTGGTCGAATGTGCAGGTTCGACCAATCATGATGGTCGAATTAAGCAATACATTAACATCTAAAACTACCTTCGACCTCCTTCTCTCCTTCGAACCTTTAAGTCTCCTTCGCCCATTTAGAAACTCTCCTTCGACCATAAGAATCTTCCTTCGACCAATCGACCAAGAACACTAACATATGTTAAATGTAATCCAAAGCATTAGTCGCACAAAATGCATCTACAAACTCCCCCTCGACTATTGCTTGGATTGTTTACGCTCTTGATCCATCCTTTTGTTCATAAGCTTTATGTGTAATTGTTTCTTTTGTTCTAAGGTCATCACCGGTGCATAAGTTTGTTTAAGCTTCTTCTTCTTGACTTCAGAAACATCTTGAACCTTTACAAACTTACCAAGCTTCTTATCATAATCGCATCCAGCATTTATGTCATGAGCAAAGCACAGAAATACCACACGCTGGTATTTACTTGCTTGTTCAACATCCTTCACCTCACTGTATATTGGATTGTAATACAACCTAATGATATCCTCATGTGAACAATTAATCAACCACATAGGATCAAAAATGTGTATCTTCTTGAAATTCTTTTCTCCGTCTTTCAAAACAATCACAGCCTCTGCAATCTTCCAATCATAATACCACCAGATGAAGTCTTTAGCAAAGTGTTGTGGGATCTGCAATAACGGAATGTGTTTCAACACTTTCGGTGGTTTATACTTCAAAGTCACCTTGGGCAAACCTGTAATAGTATAATATCTTTCTTGTGAACATTTCGCTTCAGATACTGAGGTTCAAATAAATCCCATCTTGTCCTGCTTTCCCTTGCCATTCGATCAGCAAAATAAGTAATGTGATCGTTCGAAGATCCAGTCAACCGATGTCTACATATATCACGAATCGCCCACTATGGAAGAGTCTTCAAATCGTGGAATCTTTCAAAATAAAGTATCCCTTTCTCCCACTTAACAGCAACACATTTCAACTGTTTTACAAAGTTCCATCCCAACGCTCTTCCTTTAAACATCTCGTTGTGTAACTTATAAAAACTTCCTTGGATCTCTGCCTTGGGACGATTTGCTTCTTTCTCCTTCAGTTTCCTCAATAATTCTTTCAAGCTATCAGATTGTTCTATATTCGGTTTATCATGCCCCTTGAAAACTTCTTCAACAAACTTCTCACTCTTTTCTTTAGCAAGTTTCTCGGCTTCGTTTAGCAATTCTTCAGTAAACCCAAGAAATCCAGAATCTTTGTTTTTCTTGAAATATTCTGGATATTCCTCGCTGGTTATATCTTCTATCTCCACCTCCTCAAATGCAGGTACATCACGGTTATCAGAATGATTACCGCTTCTTTTTCAGGTATATTGGGAATTTGATTATCAATCAACAATTCTTCCAATGTTTTCCCAACCTGCTTTGCTAAACCTTCTAGAATCTCTCTCGACATAGCCACAAAAACTTCACCATCCTCCAAATCTAGATCGTTATACTCCAATTCAAGCATCCTGTCACTGGATTCAAAGATCTCAGAAAATCTGCTAGTCATGTCTATCGTCCAGACTCGATCAGTTAGCATCTGGCGATACATCTGTTTATCATCCTCAGACAATGACCTCAGCTTCTCATTCCAAAAGATATCTTCATCAATAGTTCCTCCAGGAGCTTTAGAGCTGGATTCACCTCCTTTTCCAGATCCACGTTTCTCATATTTGTACTTGTCTGTGTTATCATCAGCATTGTCATCACTATCAAAGCTTGCAGAGCTGTCTCCTCCACCAGAATTATCATTCGAACCATCATCATCTCCATCATCTTTCTTTTTCTTCTTTTGAGGAGCATTTCCAGCATCTTCATCTAGATCCTCATCTTCCTCCTCCTCATTATCTGATGGTTCAAAATCGACCTGCTCCTCATCCTGTTCTTTGTCCTCTTCACCTTCTTTTAGTTGAGGAGCTCGAGAGTACAAATCTTTAATCAAGTTGTGCATGTTCTTGTTACTCTCTTTTAGCTTCTTGTTTTCTTCTTTCAAAGTGATATCGTCTCATTGCTCATGTTTCAATAACTTCTTATTCTCCCTATGAAGTAGTTTGATTTTTTCTTCGAGAGCTTCATTGTTCTCATGAGATGTTTCAACGACATCCAACATTTTCCTGTCATTCTTTCTCAACTGCTCAATTTCTGCTTGCTGCTTATTAATAATCTTCATCATCTCAGTAAGCTTCTGGTTCACAGTGTTCATCACATCACTGTCAACTGTGACCTTATGTGTAGAAGCTTCAGCAGACTCAGGCATCTTGCCTTTCTTCAACTTCTTAAGTACTCTATCCATAGCATCATTAAATTCATCAATAGGTAAATTAGACTCCTGTTCAGTACCTGAAGTGGTTTTCTGCTTCTTCGCAGCTGGAGCAGTAACCGGTGACTTAGAGCTTGATGCAGGTGTTAATTTCTTACCTGCAACCAGAGATTCAATCTCTCTCGCCCTTTCTCCATTGGTCGCAACACCTTTTCCTTCTTCTTAAATTGGGGTTTCTTCTGTTTCTCCCCCTACTCTGGTGATCCATGAAAATCTTCAGATCCCAAGCCTAGACACTCATCAGTTTCGTCTAAACGAATAGGGCTCTTATTTCTATGTTCCTCCAATGATCTATTTAGACTAGCAGACTCACTAGCCACAGTGGCCTTGGGCGTGGTGCTCTTAACCGTCTCTGTATCAGAATCCCATCTTTCATCTTCTTGCGTCTCCTCCGAATCAACCGACGCTTCATCAACCAAGTTCATACCTTTCTTTGACATCCGTTTCTTCCTCCTAGAAACATTTTTCTTCTTCGCTTGTTCAGCTTCAGTAACAACTTCAATCACAATCTCCTTTTCTTTACTCTTTCCACTCTTTGCTCCTACATTCACCACCTGACGCTTTCGTTTTGCCTCAGGGTCAACTGGAAATAAGGGATTGTCTTCATCAGATGCACTGTCAGTATGCCTCACCTTATCTTTACCAGGGTCTTGATAATCTATCTTGATCAGGTGACCAAATAGACGCCTCACTGGTGGTCGTTCGTTCAAAGGCACACCTTTATACGCCTTCATCCTAGCAAGAGTATTAATGTTCATATGCTCCTGAACAATAATCTGCTTTGGATCTCTCTTCAATTGCTTATACTTTGAATCAAAAATCATCTGAATGAATCTAGGATATAACAGAAATTTCCTAGTCCTTGTACCTCTCAGTGGTTCCAATAAGTGTTCCATTAACATTCCGGACACATTAAACGGTTTGTTCAATATGAGTGCCACCATCAATGAGCTAATGCTTTTCCTCATTAAATCATAACCACCAGCTGCTGACCCGAAGACATGTATCATCACGTGTGCTAAATACTTGAACTGGGGACAAAGCTTTCTCTTATGTAACGAACCATCAGTAATAGGCCCGTTATACTTCATTCTAAGAAAGCACTTCCGTTGTTCAGTCCAGCTGAGTTCTCTGGGATCTGTCTTGACATCTTCAAGCTTCAACGCCTCTCTAATATCATTCTCTGAAACGATTATTACTCCCCCTGAATCTTACTAACCAGTGAAGATTCACCATCCCAGAAGTCCATCTTTGCATTTGTCCAGAACTCCTGTAATAGATCTCGGTAAATGATAGCGGGTGTAGCAATCGCGTCAATCACCCGGCTTCTCTTCAAAAACTCAATTATCCCAGTAAACTCCGTGTGTTTCTTCACGTCGCCTAAGTATGCACAACAATTGTGTGCATTCTCAAACGGTAGAATAGCAGTCTTCTCTGTCTCGGCAGCCTGTGAGGATGATCCAGCATGAACACTTGTACCTTCCTGTTCAGACATGGTTAAAACTGCAAAACAAATCAAGTAAACACGTTAGAAACAAACAAAATAAACAAAATCTGAAAATTTGGTTTTTAATTCTACATTCGACCATTAGAAGGTTCGAATGAGAAGTTTTGGGTGCGAATGTAAATTTTCAAAGGATCGAATGTAAATTGTTTTGAAAAATTGTTTCATTCGACCATTATCCTTCATTCGCCCAATTAAACTTTCTCCTTCGCCCAAATTTGCACGTTCGACCGTTTGTTAATGGGCGAAGGTGTCAGTTCATCTTCTTCAAATTTCAATTTTGAAATTCAGTATGTTTTAAACTGTCATTTTGATTTGTCAAGCACCTAAAACCTCCAATTAAGCTTTTCTAACACTCAATTTCATCAGATATTCATTGATTCATTGTTTTAATTTAAAAACTAGGGTTCGAAACACTCAATCAATCGATTATACAATCTGATTGTTTTTAACCCATTGTTTTTGTATTTTCTCCCCCTGAAACAATGAATGAATGAATCCTCATAAAAAAATACGTCCAATTAACAAGTCTAAATCCCTGTTCTATGTTGGTTAGGTCTCGAACACAAAAGTATCGATTAAACAGTTATTATCGGATGAAAACCTGTAAAATTAGAGGCAAAATGATCAGTGATAGCAGACAAACACAATGGAATGGTCTAAAAACAACGAGCAACAAGTGGACTTAATCTCAGAATATTTGAAAAAATTTCGAATGGGGTCGAATGAGAAGATAAGGGTTTATATAGGCTGCTCCTTCGCCCGTTTATATCTGATTCTGATGAATTCAAAGTTGTGGAAGCCTCTTGGAATACCTCTTCTTCAACGACAGGAACATTGGAATCATTAGAAGCTGCTTGGGGATTCACGGTGATCGGACGCACCAACGGTGATGTCACTGCTATTTCGACCTCATAATATAAACGTAATACAGCCTCTTCAACCAAGCTATCTAGGTTGAATGATTCAAAGAAATCTTTGTAATCAAACATCTAGTCTGGACAGCTTCCCTGTAAATTCTGAGTATACCGTTGTACTTCAACGTTAGCCCACTCCTCAACTTGACGAGTCCTTTTGTTGAAAACCCGTTTGAGCGGGGTTGCATATCCAACAAAGTATCCTTCCTCAGCCTTCGGTGCGAACTTCTCAGATGGATTAAGCATAGTACAAGGAGCTCCAAACAGTTCTAGATACTCTAAATTCAGCTTTCAACGATTCAACAGCTCATAAGAAGTTTTGCCAAACTTCTTCACCGTTAAAACACGATTGAGAGTATAACAAGCTGCGTAAATGGCTTCGTTCCAGAACATTACTGGAAGATTTGAGTCCGCAAGCATTGTTCTCGCCGTTTCTATTAGAGTCCTGTTTTTGTGTTCGGCGACACCGTTCTGTTGTGGGGTATACGGAGCACTGTATTCATGATGAATACCTTTGTTTTCACAAAGATCGTCCATCCGTGCATTCATAAACTCCGTCCCATTATCACTCCTAATCGTCTTGATCTTGAGACCATAGATATTTTCCAGTCGAGTGAACAGAACTTTCAAATTATCAAACGTGTCGCTCTTTCAGTGTAAGCACATAACCCATGAAAATCTTGAAAAATCATCAGTCACCACAAGACAGTACAATTCCCCAGCATGACTCTTACGCTTGACCGGTCCAAAAGATCCATGTGCAAACGTTCAAGTGGCAGTTCAACGGAATTGACATTCTTTGGCCTATGGGATTGTTTGTGCTGCTTACCCTTCTTACAACCTTGGTTTTAAAAAAGCGCTAGGCGCACAAAAGCGACGAGGTCTAAGCGCATCGCGCGAAGCGCAAAGCGCAAAAAGCGTGGGATTTTTGTACCCAAAGCGCACAATAATTATATACTTTTTTTTATATATCCCATATATATTCCATGAGTTTTTAACTTCATTTACCCAAAATATAGCTATAAATAAGGTTTTTATGTGATTTTACCTATATGTACAAGCCAAAAACACCAAGGTACAACATTTTTATGCATAAAAATACCCAGGGTACGTGAGGCGCGCGCCTCAGGGAGAAAAGCGCCTGAAATCTGACAAAAAAGCGCCTGAGGCGCGCGCCTTTGGGAAAAAGGATAGGCACAAAGCCTTGAGGCGCCCTAGGCTGCGCCTTGATGCGCCTTGCGCCTAGGCGCGCCTCATGTAACCTCACGAATTTTCCCATTTATTTTGCATTAAAGTATTTCCCAATCCATGATATAAAGTCTAATTTATTTCTAAGTATTCTTATCTTTATCCGTGCACTCTATTTTTCTAAGTTCCTTTTATCATTGTACAAAAAAAAAATCTTCAATCATGACATATGTCCTATCCTAATTCTATTTATAAAATCGTCATTTTATAAGACGGTGTTTTTATTTTCTAATTCAAACTAATGATTTTTTTTATTTATTTCTTATTTATGGCTAATCATTTTTCCAATTACATTTATAATATCAAACAAGGAAGATATAAATTCATTTCAAAATAAAGTCTTAGTCATAGTCAAAGTCTTAGTCCTAGTCAAAGTCTTAGTCAAACAGTCAAAGTCTTAGTCAAATAGTCAATTCATCATAAAACCTTACTTTATGGTGTTGACCAATTTTATTGGCTAATTGAATCCAAAACTAGTATAAAAACCCACCTATGACCCATTATACTTTGCACCTCTAAATCGATTGTTTCAATCCGATTAAACTTTCCCTCATACCTTTCTTCTATAGTCTATTACTTCTACAATTGAAGCTTTGATTATAAAGCTCTTGTAATTGGCAACTTTGGGGCTACACATATTCTATTTCTCGAGACTTAATAATTTGCTAAGGTGAGTTTACGTAACCATGTTTATGCAATTCTTCATACTTGCAACATTATACTTAAGCAATTCTACATGCATGTCTAGTTGTAAACTTTAATGCCTCATGAATTAGACAACAACAACAGTTTCAACGAGTTTCAACGAGTTTCAACATTACATAATCATTAGCTATGGCCAAGCCGGCGATACTCAATAATAGATCTATTGGATTGACAATCCCACCCGGATACGTGTACCTCCTACATAGGTAGCGTGGGTGATTGTTATCGTTCCAACATATTATTAAGGTGAACCGTAGATGACGGGATGGACCTAAACTAGTCGGAGGTTTGATTATGTCGATTCAACATATCATGTTTATTCATGTAGACTTAAACTTACGATAGACATATGAATTGCTAAACTTTTATTCTTAAACTTAATTGCTTGACATGGCTTATGTATTCTCACCAACTTCTAGTTGACCCCCCCCCCATTTTTCCAAACACAACAGGAAATACTGATGCTTGAAGTCTAGAGCTAGCATGAGGAGATATTTGAAGCTTTGTTTGATTATTAGATGTAGACTTTAATGTAATTCAATATTGTAATGAATTAAAGGATTATTTAAACTTGTGTACTACCATGAGCTACTGAACAATCATTCATACGTGGCACCTCGATGTTTCCGCCATCGGTTGGGGTGTTACACCTCAGGCGCGCTTTTTAAAACCCAGCTTACAACTCACACACTTGTCATTTAAGTAAAAATGTTTAACGTTCACGCCTGTGAGAAGTTCATTCTTCACCAATTGATTCATCTTTCTTAGGTGAATGTGTCCCATTCTCCTATGCCACATAATTGATTCTTTTTCTATAGCCTTGGCGAGAAAACATGTGACTTGGCCTTGGGTGGTCATTGCTTTCGACATATCGAGAATGTACAAGTTGTTCACTCTCGGCGCCTTTAACATCACCCACTCTTTCGGTAACTCGAAACCCGGCTTGAGTATATAGCAAGATATGTCGTCAAAGTACACAGAAAATTGTTTGTCACATATCTGACTGACACTAAGCAGATTGTAATCAATTTGCTTCACATAAGATATTCTCTCGAAACTCACTATTCCATTGCTCACACTACCCTCCATGGTAATATAACCTCCCTTGTTTCCTGTAAACGCTACATAACCTCCATTGATGTTTCTAATATCGAATAGTAGCGAAAGATCCCCTGTCATGTGACCAGAAGCTCCACTATCAACAATCCAAAGACTGCTCACAGGGCCAGCTGAAGCTCCCTGCACATATCAAGTAAAGAAGTTAGATTGTTCGGGGGACCCAAGCCTGTTTGGTCTTGGGTCTTTGAATAGTTTGTTTCAAAGATTCAGATTTCTCATAAACATTTTGATTTGTATCAACCTTTTTCTGATCACACAAACCTTTTTCATTCTCTGATTTCACATTTTGTTGTGAAGTTGAAGCACCTTCAGAACCCTTTGGTGACCAAGATTGTTCAGACCGTTTCAAGATCCGGACTTGAGATTTTGGAGTCTCAGCCGGTTTCTTTACTTCTTCTTTGAATGAAACTTTCTTGGTTACCTTTTATGATTTAACAGAGACAGGTCCAACTGTTGGTTTGACATTAGGTTTAACAAGAACCTTTTTGTTGTTAACAGTTGCTTTCACCATTGGTTTCTTAAATGGTTTCTCAGTGGCTATCCGGTTGCGGCGATCATATGTCATCGGACGATTTTCCCTCCTTTTGAAATAATTGCTTTGGTTATAAAAAAGGTGCTGGTTGAGGGACAAATCGTCTCTGTGGATAACAATGATTATCGACCGGACATTCATACTTTTGCTTCATCTCCACCTCGTGCCTCTTGTGTCTTACGTGTGGGCAGTCGGCAAGTAAATGCCCTCTCTCCCCGCACTTAAAACACGCATGGTACTCTTCAAAATTATTCTTGGCATTCGACTTTGAATAACTAGTGATAGGATATTGATCATCCATACACCTTCTTCTCAAACTCTCAGGAGCGGGGTCCTTTGAGTAAGTCAGCTCAAGAAAACCATTTGACTTCTCTATTGGTTTAATAAATTGTTTGACATGGACCTTTGGTTCTTTAGGAATATCCAAATGAATTTTCTTTAAGATTGCTGGAGGTATATCATTTGTTCGCTCATGTTTCGGGAACCAAATGGTACTTTCCTGCCATATCTTTTCAATTTTTGAATAATTTGCAAATTGGATTGGATATTCTTCATCAGAAATTATCTTATCAGATCCTTGCATCCGATAGAAACTTTAACATGTTTATCACAAAATTCATTTTCCTTTTCATTTGACTTTTCAATTTTCTTTTCATTTTTCTTTTCAACAGACTTAACTGTTTGATTCTTTCTATTAGCGTTAGCCATGGGATGGACAATCTGAGATGGTGAAACAGGTTCATTAATGATTATGTGATTTTCGTTAGGAATATCACACACCTTTTCAGAAACCTTCTCAGACTGTTCATCCTCTTCATCAGAATCATCAGCAGCAACTACACCCTCATTATTTCCCAGAACAGGTCTAACATCAGAATAAGGGTCTCCCACACTAGATGTGTTTGACTCGTCATCTGATGTAGAGTCAGATTTAATTGAGCTCTCCGGTGCTATTGAGTGCAAATTATGGTTTTCAAACAACACCGGAGCTGGGACAGCTTTGTAGTTTGCACTACTAGACTGTGAAGGCTCTTCTATTATGTGATCAACAACATAAGCGATATGCTTATAACTCTCAAACTTTTTGTTTACTTTTTCTGCAAAGCACTTGATGGTGGCCATTTCAAGTTTTGTATTTTCTAAATCATTGATATAGTTATTTATGGCCATTTGTTTTAAAGACAAAGTCTTTTTCAATTCTGAAACGTCTTTCTTATAACCATCAAGTACTCTGTTAAACTCTTTTGCTTCTTTTTGATATGATTGACAATTGATTTTTGCACTCTCAAGTTGAACCTTGAGTTGCTTATTCTCATCTGTCAATTTATCACAAGCTTTGCAATGTTTAACACAATTTGAATTTGAATTAACAGCAGATTCAGTACTTACCTGTTTTGGAGGTTCTGTCATGGCCATCAATGCAAAGTGTGCTTCCTTCCCAGCGAAAAACTTGGAATAATCAATCCTGGTACAAGCATCATCCACTATGCATGATTTCCGGGTCATCAAAAAGTCAGCTTCAGCAAGCAACTGATCAATGTCATCATCCAGTGAGTTAACACTAGATTCAGAATCAGACTCACTCTCCTCATCAGAATAAGTAGAATCAAACTGCTCTGGAATATCAGTAACTGAATCAAGAATCATCCCAGACTTCTTCTCTTCACAATCAGCATTCATCTCTTCATTCAACCCCTCAATCTTCAACTCAGTCATCTTCTCAGTCACAATTTCTTCTTCAACCTCCACTGGCTCATCCAAATTCATTTGTTGTGCCACACAAGCCACATTACCAGTTGTGATTTCTTCAACACCTAACTTCATACCGGTCCAATCAAAACCTTCATCCTTTTGTATCACCAAAGCTTGATTTTGATTCTCGGTTTGGATTTGTGTGTTTGGTGTAGAAATGGGAATGATTGTTCGGTTTGAATTCTGTTGTGTTTGGTTTTGTGTTGTGGATTGTCTATCATTGTTATTTTGTTGGGTATTTTGACGGTTTTGATAGTTGTTTTGAGGTTGAAAACTTGAAATGTTGGGACTTTGGTATGATACCTGATTTTGGTTTTGTCGGTTTTGGTAGTTAGAGTTGAATGGATTTCTATTACCTTGTTGTGCTGGCTGTGTGCACTCTCTTTTGAAATGACCTTTCTCACCACAATTGAAACAAGTGACTTTGGCTTTGTTGAAGCCATAAGTGGTGTTTGGAGAAGTAGAAAGATCAGTTCTCCCAGTCTTTTGAATAAAATCAGTGGCTCTTTTCATGATACTTGCAAAAGCCCACTGAATATCCATGAGTTCCATTTCTTTCTTGTCAATCTGTGCGTAGTCCTCATTGTTCAAGTTGTTGTTCCCAATTTGACTAGCAAACAATCCATTGTACGATGCTACCATTGCTGAAACTAATGCTACATGTTGTTGAGCAATTTCAACAGTAACATTGTTTAGATTTGATGTCTCCAACACAATCGGGCTTTGGTTAGTTTGACTTTGAGTAATTTGCATCTGGTTCATTTGAGGATTGTATGGTTGTTGTTAAGGTTGGCTAGCAGAGTAACATGCTGCTTGTTGCGTGGGTGAAAATGGTGGAATGTAAGTAGTTGTTGGATATGATGGTGATGGTGAGGTATATGAAGATGTTTGAGCAAGGTAATTGATTGGTGCTTTGGTTGGTTCAACAATGTTAGATACGCACGCGATGTGTGGAGCAACATTAGAAGTAGAACTGGAAGTAGAATGGGAAGAAGATGTACCACCAAGATACAATTCCGGATTTTGAGGAATTTGAGCTCTTTTAGCTTTCCTCTTTTCCTCCATCTCCTTGTTTTCCAGTTTCTAAATGAACTCATTGATAGTCCAATACTGGTACGCATCCTTTTCTTTTAACACCTCAATATGTTGGTTCCAATACGGTGGCAATGCATCGGCAAACTTGTCCACTAATTCAGACATAGGTATGCTTATCTCATAGCTTGAAAGCTCTGTGAGTAAGTGTCAATACCTTGGGACCAACTCTTTCAACGTCTCGTTACCCATGTAACTGAAATTCTCAAACTCTTTCCGAAGCTCTTCCATCCTTAGCTTCCTAGTCTTCTCATTTCCATCATGCCTATTCTTTAACATATCCCACAACTGTTTAGAAGTTGTACAAGACCCAAACTGATGAAGCAAGTCAGTATTGATGGCCTGGGATAGTTGAGAAAACGCTTTCTTCTCAATAGCAAATTTCTTCTTTTCATCATCTGCAAGATTTTCCAATGGAATAGGCTCTCCCGTGTTCTCCAAGATCGGAGCAACATAGCCTTTCGCAATCATCTGCCACGCCTCAGTTCCCTCTAAGCCCATTCCCTCCAGATGGATCTTGAATTTGGTCTTCTAAGTGTTATAATCGACCATTTCCATAAGCTTAGGTGGACGATTTCCACTCCCCGATGACAAGTCTTGGATAAGAGTTTATATGGCATTAGTCGTCTGTGAGTGAACCGCAGCTGCTGCTACTCCCCAATAGTCACCAATCGGTTGCGGTTGTGGTTGCGCAACGTGTTGAGGAATAGTACTAGTCATAGCCATATAATTGATTGGTTGTGATGGTTGACTAGACTTTTGGACAGCAACCGACCAAGGATCCCTGGTTGTCTGCTGTTGTGGTGTTGGATTAGGTCGTGGTGTAGTAGGAAAGTTCCACATCTTGATCTGAGAATGTTTAAACACGAAAAGATTAGAAAAGTTTATTAACAAACTCTATGTTCATACAATCGTGTGGTCGAATGAGCCAAAATGTTCTCCTTCGACCGTTTGAAAAGATACGAATGAGGAATATAACAAACACTAATCACTTTCGACCCTTTACACCCTCTTTCGACCGTTTAATTTCACCTTCGACTGCCCGAATGGTCGAATGAGACAACTATGGTCGAATGTACAACAATACTCTAACAAACTCTAGATTCAACCAGCTAAAACACAACTTTCGACCAAAAATCCTTTGGTTCGACCAAATTAACACACACGTTCGACCATTCTCCCTAGGTTCGACCCTGCACGTTCAAAAACGGCTATTCTTTGAAAATCAGTTAATTTTGATCAAATTTTTCAAAAATTGATAGAATTTGATGATTCTAATCAGGTTTTGCTTCGGATTTGATTTGGAACAAGTTTATCAAAGAGAATTATGCATTTTATCCATGAAAACAAGCTCTAATCAATCAAATTATCATCAATTCAGTTTTATCAATGAAAACAGAAAGTTTTTGATCAAAATAAGGTCCAAATCAACTGTAAAATTATCAGTTTGTGGTTGTTTGATACATATGGCTCTGATACCACTTTGTATGCGCGTAGGATCGTCAAATCTACAAAGATAATGATCAAACAAGTTTGATTCAGGTGCGGAATCCCTGAATCAATCACAAAACGATAATAATACTAACAAAACGCAGAAATCATCTTTAAATGTTTCATTTCATTGATAAACAAACTCAAATACACGTTATAATAAGCTTTACAATCAAAACAAGACGTGAATTAAGTTTACACAAAACCCTAGGGAGAGACTCAAACAGGAGGGAAACAAAAATGACCAAAAACTAACATTCAAAATGAACTTGACCTTTATATAGGCCTGCACATTCTCCCACTTTGCTTGGTCGAATGTGCAGGTTCGACCAATCATGATGGTCGAATCAAGCAATACATTAACATCTAAAACTACCTTCGGCCTCCTTCTCTCCTTCGAACCTTTAAGTCTCCTTCGCCCATTTAGAAACTCTCCTTCGACCATAAGAATCTTCCTTCGACCAATCGACCAAGAACACTAACATATGTTAAATGTAATCCAAAGCATTAGTCGCACAAAATGCATCTACAGGATCTAAAGCTGGCTAGGATATCTCTAACCCCTCTGTTTTAACAATATTCAAGTACCTGCACTTAAGATACCATAACAATATATCAATACTCAAAATGATTTGCTTATTCTTTTGATTCATGGAGGATAATTTGAAACTTCTTATTAATGATTTAAGGATGATAAAAGAGCATCATTCCACCATATGACTATTGATATACCAACTGTACCTTTTAGGATTGAAATGCTGCACTCCTAGATCTTCATCCCAAGGAAATATATAATCATAAATGGACATAACAGCTGGATGCATAAACCGCTTTGCATACCACCTGAAATAAAGTTATATTTTAAATGAACAGCCAATTAAAGAGTTTTCTTTTTTTTTTTTTTGACAAATTTCTAGTTTATACTGTAAATATCATAACAAATAGCTAATGTAGATTAGGAAAAAATCATAACATTACCAATAACCATAGAAGAAACCATAGATTCCTATAGATAAGTTTATTAATTCCTTACCACTTTGTTTGGTTCATGATTTAAGGATGATGAAAGAGCATCATTCCACCATATATCTACTGATTGGGCTGTAAACGAACTGAACTTTCAGCAAACCGTTTATGAACCGTTTGGCGGGAGGTTCGTTTGTGTCCGTTCGTTTAATAGAGGAACAAACATGAACAAAGGCTATGTTCGTTCGTTTATGTTCGTGAATGTTCGGTAACGTGTTCGTTTGTGTTAGTTAGTTTGATAGGATCTTTAGTTTTTATAATTTTTTATTTTCTTTTATTTTTATTTATTTTATCCATATAATAAATAAATAATATATGTGAGATAAATATATGACTATATGAGATCAATAAATCTACTTTTAGTATACACACTCATTATATGTTTCCACCTTCCAGCGTCGATGCCTTCCGCCATGCACCTCCGACGCCCTCCTCCGTTCATCTCCGATGCGAACTTAATTAGTTTTTTGAGATGCTACATTATTATGTTTACCTATATTATGCTAATACTAAGGTGATGTTTGTTTTTTCACAGAAGCACTTCCTGGCCTCTTTTGTCTGCGCCGCGCAGACGCGGGCAGACATTGAGGTGCTACAAACCGTTTGTTTTTTGGAAGACATTGGCCTAAAAAAAGTCTGCCCTTCCTCTTCTTGGGGCAGACATGTTCAAAACACTTCTCAACCTCTTCTCACTTCTTCCAAACATCAATCCCTCATCGTCTCATCTCCTTCACACAAAAACCCTTGAGGTCCAATCTTCTCCTCCTCACCCACCTACACCACTGCCCTCAGCCTCTCTCCTCCTCCCCCACGCGTCCCCTCCTCCCGTGCGTCACCCCTTGCACCACCGCCGGTGCTCCTCCCTCCTCCTCCGTGTCTCGATCCCCCTCCTCGTCTCCCTCCCAGCAGCTAGCTTATAATGATAGATGTAACAAGGTTTGAAGAAGGGTTACTGTTTGTAACAATTGTTGAAGAGGGAGATGAGATAAAGGGTTTGAAGAAGGTGGTTTGACTCTCGGGTCGACCCGTGGACTTGTTGTTAAAGCTGCTACTACTGTTGCTCCAAAGGTTTACAGTTTACTTTGTTAATTTTTGTGATTAAGTGGTTACTCATTTCTGGCATTTTTGTAAATTTAGTGATGTTAATGTTTGAAGGATGAATTCCGTTCCTGTATGGGGTTTTAACAACAACAAGGTTTATCTTTTGTATTGATTATAATGTAGTTTACCATGTGGCATTAGATTAGATAGTTGACATTTTCGTGTAGCGTAAGCTTGGTGGGTTGTGATTGGTTATGGTTAGGTTATGCCGCAGACGTCAACAAACAAACAATCTTCCTCTTGCAGACTACAGACATTTGGTTCACCTCTTCTCCTGCAGATGTCTGTATATGTGGTTCGCAGACTGCAGACGTTTTACCTCTTCAAAAACAAACACCACCTAAGTATGTTTGGATAATTAAGTTATATTCTGGGTGGATCTAGCTAATGCCTTAATTTATGTGAATTGGATCTTATTCAAAAGTCAATATATATATATATATATATATGTGTGTGTGTGTGTGTGTGTGTGTTTATGTTTGTTTCCGTTCATCAATACTTTCTTGTGTTCATTTGTGTTCATTAATGTTCGTTTGTGTTCGTGTGCGTTCATGAAAAAAATTAACAAACAGACGCAAACGAACACGAACACAAGTGTTTTCTTAACAAACGAACACGAACATAAAATCTCGTTTGGCAAGTGTTCAAGAACTGTACGTGAACACATAATTTCCTTAACAAACGAACACGAACAAGGCTCGTTCGGTTCATTTGCAGCCCTAACTACTGATATACCAACTGTACCTTTTAGGATTGAAATGTTGCACTCCCAGGTCTTCATCCCAAGGAAATATATAATCTTAAATAGACACAGCAGCTAGAAGCCGAAACTACTTTGCATACCACCTAAAATAAAGATATATTTTAATGAACACCCGATTAAAGAGTTTTCTTTTGACAAATTTCTAGTTTATACTATAAGTATTATAACAAATAGCTAATGTAGATGAGGCAAAAATCATAACAGTACCAATAACCACATAAGAAAACCATAGATTCCTATAGATAAGGTTGTTAATTCCTTACCACTTTGGTTCTGAGCTACAACATGTATAGCTTTGGTGCTCTACTCAAGATCTTGCCACCCATCCAATTTTCCATCATAGTGGAACAGAATAATTGTGAAATTTTCTTTAAGAAATTGAAATTGTTAATGTTAGGATGTTATTATCCATGAATAAGAAAAACAACTTATAAATATAAAAAAAAATAACAGATCTTTGTACCTTTTGAACCAATAGTTTTAAGATTGCAGCTTATGACAGAAGCGGAAGAGAACAAACATGTTTCATAGGTGAATAAATTGGTTTCTTGTACTTCATAACTGTTATCGCTATCACGTTATTGATTGCTAATCCTATAACATCTTTTTAATAAGTAGAAGAGTGTGTGACAACAGAGGCATCGTGAAATGTTTTGATGATAGCGATCCCCCTTCTCCCTCCCCAATGTGTCGGGTAAGTTTCTATAGATACAAATTCCATGGAGTATAATAAACATGTTTTAAAGATTATTGTATTTGTCGGATCAGCAATGCTCTTGATGTATTGCTTGCTAGTGAACACTTATATGTTTAGCAAGTTTAATCAGATTTGCACAGTGGAATGAGTAAGTAAAGTTACACTATCAACATGAGTTATTACTCCCCCTGGATGTTTGAAAACAAAAGATAAGTTTAATGAGAATCTAAGTATTGAATGTGAATGATAATAAATACTCAAACAGATTCTCAATAAATGAAATGGAAACAACAATAATAAGCTTTGAAGGATTACAGTTTCTGTTAAAATCAATGTCTAAAACAGAGGGATGGACCCATCTATTTATAGACTTTACATATACATGAACCTTGTCAAAAAGCAAGTCAGAAACAAGTTGTAACAAGTTGCATTCTTGGAAGTTGCACAAAAAGATAAAGTTATACTAAACTAATAAACTACTGAAACATAAGGCGGTGGAAAGATTCTTGTACAAGTGCTAATGAATGACAAACTACTGATGAGTAGTTTGTCTTCAGTAGTTCTTCAGTGAACTGTCTGGTTAGACTTCAAAACTTCTGATACTTCTTCTTCAGTACTTGTTGAATCCTTCTTCAGTATTTTAGTCTTCTTTCTTCAGTAGTTCTATACTTAGAATATTTGCAGAAGTGAATTAGACTAAGGTTTACAAAAGTGGTTTCCTCAATCCTTTTTGTCCTAACAATCTCCCCCTGGATTGATGAAGCCAAAACCTTTTCTAATTCCTTATTGTCTTCTTCTGTCATTCACAATCTTCCATATCTCCTTGAACATGGAATTCTTCAGTTGATTAAGCTATTCATCAGTGAGAGATCCCCTTTGAGGTTCCAGATGTTGAATTGTAAGCAAGTCCTGAGTTGATAGGTTCCTCAGTTCATTCATTGACTTGTAGGCCTTGCTTGTAAGATCTCTTCTTGTCACCAATACTGAGTTGTCATCAGTAACGGACCATCTGATGATCAGCACTTTAGACTTGTCAAAGTCTGAATTATAGGGAACCATGCTGGATCCCTGGGATGTTCCCGAGTTTTGGATATTTTCTATTTCTATGACTCTCAGGTGGGATTCACTTCCGTCTTCTTTTTGCACTACATCAGGTAATTTGAAAGTTGGTAAATGATGTTCAGTAACTACCTTTGTGTGCAGTCTGCCAGTGATAGTCTTCTGAATTTGGTAAGGAAATGTTGAAGGATCCCTAAATTGAGTTATCAGAGGCTTCTCTTCAATATCAAAGTCTCCTTGCACAACTGTGTTGCCTTCTAGCAACACCATCTTGAAGTCAGTCTTTAATTGTCCCCTGGTTTCTTCTTGGTAGCTCGTCTCTTAACACCAGAAGTTCTAACTACTGAAGTCAGTTTTTGTACTTCAGAGGTTTTGAACTTCTCTAGATTAGCAGCCTTGGCAGCCTTGTATTTCTTGTATGTGTCTAGTAGTTTGTCTTCCTTCCATCTTGACACAAAGGCTTTTGAACCATAATCATTTGCTACCAGTTCTTCAATCATTTCTGCTCTCTTGGCTTTTCCATCTTTGTTTGTTGCAAGTTTGTCAGCAACAAGTTGAGCTCTTCTGGTTAGCTCAACCATTGAGAGCCCTTTGAGTGAATAGGTTTTTGTTTTGTGGTTCTTTGTTATAAAAGACACTAGTTGTTGTCTTTTGTCTTCTTTATCAACTCTCTCTGTTTCAGCTTGCCTATTCAACTCTGTTTCATAAGCTTGAAGCTTTTCATTTAAGCTTAAATCTTCCCTTGCCTCCAAGTTGTTCTAGATGTCTTCTTCTTTAGCCTTTCTTTGGGCTGCAATCAAACTCTTCTCTAGCAGTTCTTTGGACATTGGTAGTGGAGAAGGGTTCAGCACAGTCATTGTTGTAGTTGTTGTAGGCCTTGGAATAGGAGTTGGTTGTTGTTGTTCAGTTGTTTTGCAAGGCTCTTAAGTTGTTTGTAAGTTGGAAGTGTTAACTGCTGAAGTGTTGATAGAAGTATCAACTACTGAAGGATTGTCTTCAGTACTTTCTGAGTCATCAGAGGTTTCTTCAACAGTTTCTTCATTATGGCCTTGGGAAGGTTCAGCTTCAACTTCAGTTCTAGAACTAAGCCTTTGTTGATCTTCCTTTTGTTTTTGGGCTTTTTCTAGAAGTTGTTGTTGTTGTAGAGCCACTCTTGCCTTTATCCTGGCTTCCAGTGACTCCTTAGGTTCCTTAATCTTCTCCCCCTTTTTCGCTTCATCCACTTCTGGAAGCCTGATAGGTTTGGAAGTTCTACCAGTGAGTTCAACAAGCTGTCTTGAGTTGTTGTCTATTTTGTTGGACAGCTCACCAAGTTTTTTGTTGATCACCTCAAACTGAGTTTTGGTTGACAAATCCAAAGCAGTTGTGAAAGTTTTGAGGTGATTGGCAATTAGGGTGTTCATCAACTGGTATAGGGGACTATCTGGGCTGCATAGTTGGTTCAAGTCTATGCTGGATGACCCAGGGAATTGGGTAGGCATTTTCAGTGAGGGGTGTGTTTTTGGGTGATCTTCATGTTGTACAGAAGATGCCACTTTAGGGGAATCAGGGATCAAGTGGACTTTAACCTGATCTGGTGTGACCAGTTCTTTGATCTTAGAGACACCAGGTGCATGACCTTCAATAGCAGCCGTCAATTCAATTTTGGTGGAGTGTGAATCATCATCCAAATCAATGGAATCATCTGAATCCCTGCTTACTTCCTCAATGTGGACAGTATCAGTTACATCATGAGCTGGGCCCAACCGAGTTATCTCATGTACCTCTTGTTCTTGGTTCAGAGGATTTCCTACCTCAGGCATTAAGCCTTCATCAGTAGTTGCCACAAGTGAGGTCTTAGCAATGTTACTTCTTTCCTCAGATCCACCACTGGGTGGTATATGAGTAGTAGCAGCCTCAAATGTACCTAATGTTTCTAAGTTTGGGCTTAGAGACCCTGGTTCATCCTCATCTCTTGGGTTAGGGCTATGGACATCCACATCCATGTCAAATTCTGAAGGTATGTCCCCTGTTTGATGTGGTTGTTGGGGACTGACATGTTCTGATGGGATGTTCTCTTTTCGCCCAGAGAGAAGTTGGGCAATTTCAAGGGCTTTAGGTTCAGAAATTTGTGGTGCTGGTTCAGTAGTTTGGTCTAAGGGTTCAGCAGTTTCAAAAGAAGAGTCAATGGGGATTGTTTTCTTAAATTTCTTTCTTTTGAATAAAATTGTGATTGGTGCTCTAGTGGGGGGTTTGAGATGGATGAGACTGAGAGGATGTTTCAGTCACATCTTTATCAAGTGCAGATTGCACATTAGCAAGTTCAGGCATCTCAACTTCCTGAACTACCCTTCTTTTAAGGCCGGTGGGTTTTTGTTTTTGCTGTTTGGGTTTCTTGGCCTTTTTGGGTGAAGGTTTGGAAGATGAGGGTTCCTTGGCCGGTTTATTGTGCCTAGAGTATGCTTGTGAGGTTAATGGGTTTCAAACAGTTGTTTTACCTACAAGCACCTCTTCTCCAAATTCCTTTATTATGCATTGCATAATAAATCTTGGATACAACAAAACCTTCTTTTTAGAATTGAGATGATGTAACACCAACTCATTAAAGAAAAGTGCTGATGCCCTGAATTTTGTTTCATTCAAAATGGAATGAAAAATAGGTTGAAAAGTAGAGGGCATCTGATCATATGATCCAGTTTTTGGACTCAAACACATTATTATATAGTGAAACAAAAGTTTGTACTTAGGTTCAAAATATTTCTTAAAAATAGTAGCATGTGAAAGAGTACCTTGGTAACCATACTCTGTCATGGTTAGATGAATTTCAACGTTTGGAAATTGATCTGGGGCACCCACATCATCTAGACCCAGTCTAATTCCCAAAGTTTCGGGTGTGATTGCCATTCTTCTCCCTTGGATGGTTGAATTGAGGGAGATCACTTTATCATTCACTGTCACCGTCTCCGCATTTGCCCAGAACTCATTTAGAGTTTCAGTGTGGATTGGAGGATCATTGGTGAGGGCAGTGAAGTATTGGGATTTAATGACTAAATCAATGATTTCGTCGTATTGGGACCAGGCTTCATGTTTCTCAAAGTAGCCTCTTTGATTGTGTCCTTGTTTCAGTATTAGAGCCATGTGGTTTGTGTGTGTGGATCGAACAGTATTTTTGCAGGTTAAGGGTTTGAGAGTGTTTTTGAGAGAGAAGGAGGGAATTTTGCTTTTTGAATGGATATGTGTTGGAAAAGGTGTTTATCAGAAGTTTGTAACCGCCCTAGGTTAAACTTTTGAAGTGGGAAATGTCTGATTTGCCCTTAATGACAAAACTGCTGATGAAGAACAATTGTCATCAGTAGTTCCCATTTTCTCTTCAGTAGTTTGTTAACAACTGATGAGAATGTTTATAAACACTTTATTCATAACTTTTGAAGATTATTTTATCAGAAGTTAATCATTTTTCAGAAAATATTCCCATACTGATGTTTTTGTTCATCAGTAGTTTCTCTCTTTTTGTTTTTCAGAAGTTTTGGTCTAAAAACAGATGTAAGTGAAAAATAAAATATGTGCAGAGAAGTAAAAGAAACACTTACAAATTTAGCATCCTAAGCATGGATACTAACTTCTGAAATGTTGATGTGTCAAGGGGTTTAGTGAATATGTCAGCTATCTGATTGGCTGTTGTCACATGCTTCACTTCAATCTTGCCTTTTTCATAGCAATCCCTGATGAAATGATACCTGATTTCAATATGCTTAGTTTTTGAGAACTGAACAGGATTTTGAATGATGCTAATGGCAGATTTGCTGTCTACAAGAAATGGTGTCTTGGTCTCTTTGATTCCATAATCAAGAAGTTGATATTGGAGCCATTATATCTGTGATGTACAACTTGCAGCTGCAATGTATTCAGCTTCAGCAGTTGAAGTTGCAACAGATGTTTGTTTCTTTGATTGCCAGGACACTAGACAGTTTCCCAAGAATTGACAACCACCAGGTGTTGATTTTCTTGACATTTTGCACCCTGCATAGTCACTATCTGAAAAAGCTGATAACTTGGTATTGCTAGAAGCAGGATACCAAATTCCAAGTGTAGGAGTTCCTTTCAGATATCTGAAGATTCTTTTGACTGCAATGAGGTGTGATTCCCAAGGAGCTGATTGATATCTAGCACAGAAACATGTTGAAAACATAATATCTGGTCTAGAAGCAGTTAGATACAAAAGGGAACCTATCATACATCTATACATGGTTTGATCAACCTGTTTTCCTTGATCATCTGGTTCAACTTGTGTGGTAGGTGTCATGGGAGTGGAACATGATTTACAGTCTTGTAAAGAAAATTTGTTCAATGATTCTTTAACATATTTTGATTGATGTATAAAAGTTCCATTAGTTTGTTGTTTAATCTGCACTCCTAAAAAGTACCGCAATTCTCCCATTGTACTCATCTAAAATTTTGATTGCATGAGTTTCTTAAATTCATCACACAATTTTGTGTTTGTTGAACCAAATATGATATCATCAACATAAATTTGAACAAGTAAGACATGATTTCCAACATTTTTAATGAAAAGAGTTTTATCAATGGAGACTCTTGTAAAGTTATTTTTGAGCAAAAAGTTGGAAAGTGTTTCATACCAGGCTCTTGGAGCCTGTTATAGCCCATAAAGAGCTTTGTCTAGTTTGTACACCCACTCAGGATGAGAAGGATCCTCAAACCCAGGTGGCTGACAAACATACACTTCCTCTTTGATCTTTCCATACAAAAATGCACTCTTAACATCCATTTGAAAAACTTTTATTTTGTTGGAAATGGCATAGGCCAAAAATAACCTGATGGCCTCAAGCCTTGCAACTGGAGCAAAGGTCTCATCATAATCAATTCCTTCTTCTTAATATTAACCTTGTACCACCAGTCTTGCCTTGTTCTTAATGATCATACCAGCTTCATCTTGTTTGTTCCTAAAAACCCATCTTGTGCCAATTGGTAGCTTGTTTGGTGGTAAGGGACATATTTCCCAGACCTGTTGCTTCTTGAATTGAAGCAACTCATCTTGCATAGCTTCTACCCAATTGTTGTTTTTGAGGGCTTCTTGGTACATTTTAAGTTCCAACTGAGAAATGAATGCTGAGAAGAAGCAAAAGTTGGAAAGCTGGTTTCTTGTGAGAACACCTGAAGCAATATCACCCATGATTTGTTCCAATGGATGATCTTTGTGTTCAATCAGTTGTTGTAAACCACTGACAGGTGTAGGTGGCTCTTGTACTTCATCAAACAAACCACTGAGGTTTATTATGTCTGGTTCAGCTGTTTGATCATCTTCAGTAGTTGCATGTGCTGAAGCAGATGTTTGAGTTTGTACATCAGCAGTTGTTGAATCAGAAGTTTGTAAAACTTCTGAAGGCTTATAAGTTGACTTAATGACAGTTTGAGGAGTCCATGGTGCTGGATCCTAATCATCAAACCTTTGATTACCATAATAAGTAGGTTTAGATGAAGTAACGGTCTTTTCAGGTCCAAAGTGGAAGCTCTCAAGTTCAAAGAGTTTAGCAGGATGTGCTGGAATAAGAGTGTGTTTTGACTCATTGAACTTGACATTCAGTGTTTCTTCTACTATCTTGGTTCTTGAATTAAAAACCTTGTAGGATTTTCTAGTGGAGGAATAACCAAGAAAGTAACCTGAATCAACTTTAGCAGCAAACTTTGAAATAGAATCTTTAATGTTCAGAATGAAACATTGACATCCAAAAGCCCTGAAAAAGGAGATAAGGGGCTTCATGCCATGAAGAACTTCATAGGCAGTCTTGGAGTGTTTCTTGTTGACAAGGACTCTATTTTGAACATAACATGCAGTGTTAACTGCTTCAGCCCAAAAATACAATGGTAGGCCTGAATCAGCTAACATAGTTCTTGCTGCTTCAATCAATGTTCTGTTCTTCCTTTCTACCACACCATTTTGTTCAGGAGTTCTGGGAACACTGAATTGTCTAATAATCCCTTTAGACAAACAGAATTCATCCAGAGTTTTGTTTCTGAACTCTGTCCCATTATCACTTCTAATGGCTTTGACAGATAGAGAATATTGTTTCTCTACTTGTAGAATGAAGAACTTGATGATCTCAGCTGCCTCATCCTTGGAGAATAAGAAGAATACCCATGTGAATCTTGAATAGTCATCAATGATGACCAAGTAGTACTTCTTCTCACCAAGGCTCATGAATTTTACTGGCCCAAATAAGTCCATATTGAGTAGTTGAAGACATGCAGTTTTTTTGATTCTTCAATAGACTTATAAGAGGACTTATGCTGCTTTCCCTTTAAACAGGATACACAGTGTTCTTGACACTGGTATACTTTCAAAGGTAACCCTCTGACCAAGCCCATTTTTGTGACTTTATTTATGGTTTTAAAGTTCACATGGCCAAGTCTCCTGTAACACCCCAACCGATGGCGGAAACATCGAGGTGTCACATATTGATGATTGTTCAGTAGCTCATGGTAAATAATAAATTTCAATAATTGATTTAAATAAATTACATACAATTGTTCTAAAGAATTTTGTACATCAAAATGAAAAATACTAGATACACATCTTCAAGCATTAACTCCAATCTTCAAGCACGCTATAACCTGAAACATGTTAAGTTGGAAAGATGGGGGGGTTAACTATAAATAGTTGGTGAGAATACATAGGTTTTGCATATAGTTGAAAACAATATGATGTATAGCAATCATAGTTGAAGTATAATAATGAGTAATGATAGAATATGAGTCCGACATGTAACAATGCGTCTTTTGTACAATCAAACCTTGGGTCGACTGAGACCTAATCGCAAGTTAGTAAAAGTGTAACTGTTATCGATCATCCCTGAATTTATGCGGGGGGATGGGTTTGTCAGACCTATAGCGCTATAATCTAAACAGGCGGCTTGATCAATGTTAATGATTGTACGGTGTCATTTTGTTACAGTCTAATGATAGAATGAGTAAATGATAGTGTAATTGAATCACAAGTTTCAACAATGTAAAAATGAGTAAATGATAGTGTATAAAATGTTTAAACATGTTTCACCCCAAAATGTAAAACAGAAAAAGGGGCTATGTAAACTCACCTTAGGGGCATAATGAGTTCGTGCGTTTTATTGAGCGTGCAAACACTTAGTAATAATGCCTTGGAAAACTCGGAACTAGCTAGAGGAGATAATGATGGATGAAAACTTTAGTATATGGGAGATGGGATAAGAATGTTTTTTTTATTGAATGGTATAAAGAGTTGAATGGTAGACTAGTTTATTTATAGTGTAAAATTTGGAGTTGTAATTAGTGACTACTTTGACTAGGCTAGAATTTAGGAACAACTTTGACTTGACTAGAAGACCATATTTACTAACACTTTGACTTGACTTGACTAGGAGACTACATTTGACTTTTCAGGTTTGACTAAGGGACCTTGAAAGGGTTTAAGTTTAATTGGTTTTAATTAACATCACAAAACACCAAATGGTGTAGTGGTTTGTGTGGTGTGGTGTGGTTAAGGTTTAGCCCGCCAGGGACTCGGGTTCGAATCTTGGCACAGGCAAACATTTTTTTTAACGTTTTTATATCAGAATTTTTAATAAAATCCAATTTAATATTGATTATAAGTCATTATTTAAACAAAAAAATTAATAAAATGGTTGGGAAAGATAATGTAAACATGAATCGGATGAATAAACGAGGGAGTTCTATATATTTATAAAAAAAATTGTGTGATGTTACTGTGTCCCCTACTTTTAGGAACTTCGTCTCGAAGTTTATTAAAAACACAGGGTTAAGGATGATTAGGTAGAAATTAAGTCAACTGCGGTTTGGAAAATTTGGGTTAAGGCACGACATGAATTTATAGGTAATAGAATAATCTGTTTCGAATAATTTGGATAAAAGGTTTGATATGTGTGAGTTTTAAGGGTTGGATTAGGTTCGTCTGAAATAGCAAGGAGAATAAGAATCTCGCAAAACACTAAACTTAAGTGTTAGGAAAGAAATGCATGAGTTTATTGACTATAGAAAGACTAAATGAACTACCAGGTAACTAGAGTTTATAATTGATTATCTACCGAAAACCTTGATAGAATTCCACACTACCTTAACATACCTGTAAATTCATGATTACGTTCCGGACTGCAATCACCAATTTACCTTACATTAGGGTTTTGTGTCCTTCTATGACTCTAAACACATATGTAAGTAATGCAAAATAACCTTGTGATTGAATCTTTGTATCAATGAGTCTAATAAACCTTTGTATCAAATTACATGTATGATGTATCCAAAAATGAGTCCAATTGTTGAGCAGGAAAAGACCTCTACCAGTCAGTGAGTAGGAACCTCTACCGATTGTTGAGCAGGTGCGATAGCCTCTTCCAGTCGTTGAGCAGGTTATTAGAACCTCTACCGACTGTTGAGCAGGCATGATGACCTCTACCAATCGTTGAGCCGGTTGTTAGGTACTCTACTAACTGTTGAGCAAGTACTTCATCCTCTACCAGTTGTTTGATTAAGTGTAACAATTGTTTTGTATTTAACACATAAGTTGCAAGTTCGTAATATATACATGTACGTATGTTTGTAAATGCATCAAGTATAGCATGCGAGTTGTAATAGAGTTGTCCTAGACAAGATTAATGACTCTAGGTGTGTTTATAGCAAATAGTTTATATTCCATGCTTTCAAGTATCATGAATAATCAAATGTTCAAGTAGATAATCAAATCCTCAAGTATAACTAAAAACAAGTTTGATGCAATGAACAATCAAGTTTTCAATAGTCTGATTATCATAGGGATCAAGTTCATGTTCCAGAAGGTGAAGAATATGAATTTAGTTCTTGAGAGGATGATGAAGAACTCAAAGCATCATCAAGGTTATGAAAGATAGTGAACGTGAAAATAGTTAATAAAGGGTTTATTTTATAGTAAGGAGATTATGTAGCTGTGTAAATCGTGGGGTTTGGATCAAAGGTTAGAATCTAGCGTATGAGAAAACATGATTGTGATAAATACCAAAAATTGTAAAAGTTCGAACAAGTTGATAATAATTAGGTGGAAATGGAGATTAAATTTTGTTCATGAGGATGGAAAGATCTTATCATTTTCCTTTTTAAAACTGGTTTCTTATATAAAACAAAAGTTGCTAAATAGTACAAACTAAGTGGCTTTAGATCAGAATATTTTAGTTTAGTGGAAGATTTTAAACATGACGTTAGGATTTATAGATCAAGGTGACATTATATCAAAAATCCTTTGTTATGCTAATGAATAAACATTAGGATTTAGAAATTAAGTTTGAGGATATCTTATAACAAAAATATGTATTTTCCATGATTTATCGGTGATGAAAATTTTGACAATATTAAGAAATCTTTAGTGTTGGGCTAGGGTCTACCCAGGTTATGAGGTTACAGTTTAGAAATATGTAACATGTTGAAAAATGAAATAATATGATTTGGGTAGGGTGTTGAATATTTAAAAAGTGGCTAAGATGGTAAGGTGAAGTGTGATTGTGAAATCCATAGTTGGTTATGAAATGAGATTGATTTAAGCTGTAAAATTTTGAGATTTTAGAGCTTAGTTTAAGGAAAGTGAGTGTAATCATTTATTCATTAATTAAAACGAATAAACAAAAACGTTGACTTATCAAAACTTCTTGATTCTAATAACATAGTGAAGACATGCTTTAGCCTATAAGTGAACACTCATCCCGAGAATTCCCAGGTAGGCATCCGGGTCCCTCGTCTGATTGGGATTTATGCGCAATGCCAGTCCTAGACAGAAAACTCAGAATGCAGGCGTTCACCCTTCCAGATTGCACGTGTTCGTTATTTGAATATAGAGCTTCGACGAGATTTATAAGGTATTTCAGGTTAGGATCTGAGAATTTTGTTCCAGTTATAGAGAGCAAACATCTTGTAGGGACTAAAGTAGGGATAAGAAGTAGAATAGAGAATAGAAACAACTAAGGTTGCAAGTAAAGGAGCAAGTACTGGTTAAAATCCTATGGTTATAGACTAGATTATTTTTTTTTCTAATAACCTAATTCCCTATAACCATGGCTCTGATACCAATCTGTAACACCCCAACCGATGGCGGAAACATCGAGGTGTCACGTATTGATGATTGTTCAGTAGCTCATGGTAAATAATAAATTTCAATAATTGATTTAAATAAATTACATACAATTGTTCTAAAGAATTTTGTACATCAGATTGAAAAATACTAGATACACATCTTCAAGCATTAACTCTAATCTTCAAGCACGCTATAACCTGAAACATGTTAAGTTGGAAAGATGGGGGGGGTCAACTATAAATAGTTGGTGAGAATACATAGGTTTTGCATATAGTTGAAAACAATATGATGTATAGCAATCATAGTTGAAGTATAATAATGAGTAATGATAGAATATGAGTCCGACATGTAACAATGCGTCTTTTTTACAATCAAACCTTGTGTCGACTGAGACCTAACTCGCAAGTTAGTAAAAGTGTAACTGTTATCGATCATCCCTGAATTTATGCGGGGGGATGGGTTTGTCAGACCTATAGCGCTATAATCTAAACAGGCGGCTTGATCAATGTTAATGATTGTACTGTGTCTTTTTGTTACAGTCTAATGATAGAATGAGTAAATGATAGTGTAATTGAATCACAAGTTTCAACAATGTAAAAATGAGTAAATGATAGTGTATAAAATGTTTAAACATGTTTCACCCCAAAATGTAAAACAGAAAAAGGGGCTATGTAAGCTCACCTTAGGTGCATAATGAGTTCGTGCGTTTTATTGAGCGTGCAAACACTTAGTAATAATGCCTTGGAAAACTCGAAACTAGCTAGAGGAGATAATGATGGATGAAAACTTTAGTATATGGGAGATGGGATAATAATGTTTTTTTTATTGAATGGTATAAAGAGTTGAATGGTAGACTAGTGTATTTATAGTGTAAAATCTGGAGTTGTAATTAGTGACTACTTTGACTAGGCTAGAATTTAGGAACAACTTTGACTTGACTAGAAGACCATATTTACTAACACTTTGACTTGACTAGGAGACCATATTTACTAACACTTTGACTTGACTTGACTAGGAGACTACGTTTGACTTTTCAGGTTTGACTAAGGGACCTTGAAAGAGTTTAAGTTTAATTGGTTTTAATTAACATCACAAAACACCAAATGGTGTAGTGGTTTGTGTGGTGTGGCTAAGGTTTAGCCCGCCAGGGACTCGGGTTCGAATCTTGGCACAGGCAAACATTTTTTTTAACGTTTTTATATCAGAATTTTTAATAAAATCCAATTTAATATTGATTATAAGTCATTATTTAAACAAAAAAAATTAATAAAATGGATGGGAAAGATAATGTAAACATGAATCAGATGAATAAACGAGGGAGTTCTATATATATATATAGAAAAAATTGTGTGATGTTACATCTCCTGTGCCAGAGATCAGTCTGTGAAGTTGATGCCTTTGAGAAGAAACATGCAGTGTTGTTCAGTACTTTGTCCTTTTCAATGTCCACTGCATAGACATTGCCACATCTTTTGGCTATCATCAAAGTATGATCTTCAATGATCTTCTCTATCAACTTCTGGCCTTCTGGTGATATGATCATGCATGCTGTCTTTGTGAAAAAAGAAGAATATCCTTTATCACACATTTGTGACACACTTAACAAGTTGTACTCAAGGTTTTCAACCAGATTGACCTTGTCAAACTGTATTTTGCCAGAGGAGACATTGCAATGTCCTAGCACATATCCCTTAGCATTGTTCCCAAAGGATACAGATCCTTCTCTTTGACTGATAAAGTTGTTTATCAGGTATCTGCATCCTGTCTTGTGCATTGAGCCTCCACTGTCCACATACCAAATGCTATTTAAACCTCTGGAGACCCTCTGCACAAAGTAGAAAATTAGTTAGATTTAGGAACCCAAGCCAGTTTGGCTTTGGGTTTGCTCTTGAGAACATTAAAAGTTTGTTTTTGACCAGGTTGAGGAAACCATGTCTTTTTGGCAATGGATTTTTCATTAAGAGCAATGGTGGTATCCTTTTGAGGACCATCATCAACCCTGGTCATTAGTAGTCATACCATGTTTTATGAGATCTTTTATCTCAGCAGTTTGTGAAACTGCTGATGATGTAGGTCTAACTACTGAAAGAGAATTTTGAGAAAAAGATTTTTGTTGATATTTCATCTTTTTCTGAGAAAAGGTTTTTGCTGGTTATTGTTTCCTGGGAGAAAAAGTTTCTTTGAAATCATTTTTGATTTGTTTTCCCACAACCAGTTGTGAAATTTTCTTGTTGCACTGAATTCTTTTTCTATATCTGCAAAATTCTATCTTGTGGTTAAACAGACCACAGATTTCACATTCTTTTGCCTTTTCTTTTTCATTTAAAGGCAAATTTCTGACTGTCTTGATTGGTTTTAGGTCATTAGTAGTTTTCAGGTTCTCAACTCCTGATGTAGATGAAACTACTGATGGCTTAAAGTCAGTTTTTATCAGTACTTTTGTAGAACTTTCTTTGTGAGTTTTAGAAAGTTTTCATGAAAAGACGTGCATTCTTTCTCTACAGAAGTTTCACCTGAAACAATTTTTCTCCCATCTTCAGTAGTTTTGGGGGAAAAATCTGTTGGTGTTTCAGTGTGATTGTACCCTATGCCAAACCTATCATTTGAAGCACTTTGTTTGTTTAGCAGCAGTTGGTAACCTTTACAAGATTCTACCCATTTTTCACAAGTAACCTTGGTGTCAGCAAGCTCTTTTCTGACATTTCCTAGGTCATCTATCATGATTTTAAGTTGTGCTTGGGTTTCAGTAGCATTGTTAGTTAATTTAGAATTTTCTTTTGCCTTTGCAGCAAGCTTTCTTTCTAAATCACATTTCATCTGAGTGAATTTTCTCTTAGAGTCATTTGCTTTGCTTTGTAAGTGCACATTAGTCTCTCTTATGAGAGCAAAAGATTCTTTACATGAAGTTGTACAAAGTTTTGTTAAAGATTCTTTTGATACCTGAGACAGGGCAGATTTTGAGGTGCAGCCCTCAAATGCCATCAAGGCAAAGTTCTTTCTGCCATTGTCAGGTTCTCCCCAGTTGATGTCAAACATTTTGTTGTCTGCATCAGGATTGCACTCAGTAGTGTCAAAAGGAAGAGTGCTCCAGTCAACACACCCTGAGGTGAACAAGCTTTGTTGTGAGGGTTGCTGAGTCTGTGGAGGCTGTTGAGCAGCTGGACTAGGAGGGATTGATTGTTGGCTCTACATCTGTTGAGCAGGCATCTGTACATATTGTACTTGTGGCACATATTGGATTTGTGGAGCTTGTGCCTGTACAAAATGTGCACTCCCTTGTGTTCCATTATTCCTATTATAACTAGGGTTAAACTGATTTCCAGACTGAGATTGGTTGTAGCTAGAGTTTCTACACTCTCTAGCAAAGTGTTCCAACTTCTAACACTTGTGACATCTAAGTTTAGACTTGTCAAAACCAATTTTTATAGAACTGTTTAGTCCTGGAAATTTCCTTCCTGACCTTTTATAAAATTTGTTTGTTTTAATACTTAACATCGCCAGTTGGTGTAAGATGTCCATTTCTTCTAAGTCATCATTGCTGAAATTTTTTAAATCATCCATGATAAAACACATGTTATCAGCAGTTTGACTATATTCATCATTGTCATAGCCTGGGAATGATCTTTCAGATGAGATCCCAACAGTTATGTCAATGTGGTCAAAAGATCCAAAACTATTTGAACAAGTAGGTGAATCTTGTCCCAATAGTGCTGTACTACTTGGTAGATAGTCATCAGCAGTTTTACCAGAACTTTGCAACTTTTTCTTTTGATCAATCTCTTTCAAAAGTTAGTAATCTCCCATGTAATTTTGTAAGAGTGAGGGAGCTAAAGTCTGGTGAGGATCTTAGGACTATAGAGTATGTTTCCCATTTTTCAGGTAAAGACCTTAAAAATCTATGAAGCATAGATACAGTTGTGTAGGTCTGACCATTTAATTTTAGCTCAGATATTAATGAGGAGAATTTTTCAAATTGTTGAGTTAAAGTTTCCTCATTTATGTGAGCAAAAGTTTTATATTGTTGAGCCAGGATTTCTCTGGTGTTGGCAATCACCTCTTCAGTTCTTCCAAATTGTTCTTTTAGGCAGTCCCGAAGCTCTTTGGCACTATCACAATGTAATAGTCCAGAGTAGATTTCATTTGGGAGTGCCATTGCCAACATAGAGAAAGCTTTAGCATCAAGCTCAAGTTTTAGGAAATCATCATCTGTATAGTCTTTTGGGTCTTTTGGTATTTCTTCTATAGTTTCAAGATTGACATTTACTGGTTTGTGAGGACCATATATCACAGATTTCCAGCAACCAGTGTTGGTCTGTGATAATGTATATGCCATTCTCCTTTGCCAGATATTGTATTAATTTCTAACTAGCATAACAGGTTTATTGGCAGAACCAGTATTATGAGGATCCATTTTAAAGAGTATTGATTTGTCAAATTTCTCTTAAAGTGATGGATGTTGATAAAAGTGAACTTTTAATCCTTTATTGAATATCAATAAGAGCCCGTGTTTGATTCTCAATTGTCGGATCAGTAATGCTCTTGATGTATTGCTTGCTAGTGAACACTTATGTGTTTAGCAAGTTTAATCATATTTGCACAGCGGAATGAGTAAGTAAAGTTACACTATCAACACGAATTATTACTCCCCCTGGATGTTTGAAAACAAAAGATAAGTTTAATGAGAATCTAAGTATTGAATATGAATGATAATAAATAATAATAAATACTCAAACAGATTCTCAATAAATGAAATGGAAACAACAATAATAAGCTTTGAAGGATTTCAGTTTCTGTTAAAATCAATGTCTAAAACAGAGGGATGAACCTATCTATTTATTGACTTTACATATACATGAACCTTGTCAAAAAGCAAGTTAGAAACAAGTTGCAACAAGTTGCATTCTTGGAACTTGCACAAAAAGATAAAGTAATACTAAACTAATAAACTACTGAAACATAAGGCGGTGGGAAGATTCTTGTACAAGTGCTGATGAATGACAAACTACTGATGAGTAGTTTGTCTTCAGTAGTTCTTCAGTGAACTGTCTGGTTAGACTTCAGAACTTCTGATACTTCTTCTTCAGTACTTGTTGAATCCTTCTTTAGTACTTTAGTCTTCTTTCTTCAGTAGTTCTATACTTATAATATTTGCAGAAGTGAATTAGACTAAGGTTTATAAAAGTGGTTTCCTCAATCCTTTTTGTCCTAACAGTATTTTTATTATGTTGAACTTTACCCGACTCGAACCATCTAACCGACCTGACTTATATATATATATATATATATATATATAGGTAAATGATATATTGGAAACCCTTGTTATAGTGAAAACTCTGGAAATTCTAACTTCCCGAGCTTTTTTTATATGAAAATTTTAGGGTATGTAATATACATGATTTTAAGCATTTTTGTCACACCCTGACTTTTCCCTCGTCGGTTGCGACGTTTGGTGCCTTTGCCAACGCAGCGGAAAGTTGCATCTAAGACTCTTATTTCCTGAACGCCATTGCTAACCCTCTAGGATCCCCGATCCCAATACGTCGACCACTCCAACCATGCCGTTACCAAAGTTTAGACCTGAAAGACATACTTAAAAAGTCAACATAAAGCTGGTGAGTTCATAAGTTTTGCAAAAATGATTCCACAAGTTTTTATAGAAGAGTTTCCGTATGTCTGAAAAGGATCATTCCCGTTAATACTATGTCATAAGAACGTTAGCTAGACGTTAAGTGTTTTTACTACTACGGCTGGGAACCCATTACTAAACATGTACCAAAAGATGAATCCAGCCCAGATTGACTAGGTTACCGATGCCTCGATAACCCGAGAGTTAGAGACAATATGCACCCGCCCGGCATCCTCGCCGTCGAGTGGGGTTTGTGAGGCCCAATAGATCTATCCACATTTCCCCCGTTGTGCATCCCCGCACATTCATGCTTTCCCCCTGGGACTTTCCGTAAAAGCCGTATAGTAACATAAAGTGCCCATAGTATAACATGACCTTTAATATGTACGTAAGTAGCATGTTTCTCCCCCGAAAACAAAACCAGTAAAAGTAGGGCTGTGACACTCACACACCCATTTCATTTCTCAAAAACTTGTTCGTTTGAAATTCCTCAGGTTCACATAAAAGAAGCATGTCTCCCCCCCGAAAATATTTACAAAAACAGTAAAAAGTGGGGTATGAACTCACTTTAATTCCCGTGCTAAGCTAGCAAATAAAGTCCAAGCCTCGACCGGCTTCCTCGTGCCCTAATTACCAACAAAGGACACCTTAACAGTCTATCACAAAAAAGCCTAACTTATTATCCGGAAAATAGATAGCTTATCCAAGTATCTAGACTAGTGGGTATTAACCCGAGTCTTAAGCATTTTAACTCGTCGAACCGATCGTGACTTAAATATGTTTTATGCGACTTAATACTCAAGTTAATCACTTGTTACTATTCGTGTATAAACCACGTTGGACCAATATTATGAAACGTATAACTTATCCCGAGTCATAGCTCATTTTGTAATTCGTATAAATGTGTCTATCTTATATAATTATATTTTAGGAAAAATGCCCTTTGATAAAAATGTAGGTATAGTTATTTAAAACTGATCCATAACAAGTGTCGCTTCTTTTCCAAATCCGAACATTTAAGTTATTCAAAACTTTGCTTTTTGTAAAAATAGTTCCCAAGTAAAATATATACATATTTTTAAATCCAAACAATAAACATTATTTAGATACCGAAAACCTTTCGAAAACTCGTCATACTTGACGCTCGGCGAAACTATATATAATATGTTTTCAAAATATTGTCCGGGATTTACTTATTATTGTTAAACATATCTTTTGTCAAAACGTCACTATTTTGCATAACGACACTTATCACGACACTTAGGGAACTTCATTTATAAAAATATGCGACAATTCTATTTTCGTTGCGCCGTGGATTTTATAAAAAGTTGGGCAGAGTTTCCTCTGTTTTTGTACAAACCAGGCGACACAAGTCGCCTACAATTTTCCCAAAAATCAATATCCAATACAAGACTTTATACGTTTCGACAACTTTTCATATAAACTACTTATTTATATAAAGACACGACAATATGGAGATAGGAAGGGCAACTTTGGTCATTTGCCATATTTTTAAGAAAGTACCAGATTTAAAGCAAGTTGTACAAGGATTTACTGCACCTAATATCCAAAGCCACTAAAAACACGGGTCCATCAAGTTAGGGTTTGCCACTAAAATAACACGGGTCAACAAATTAGGGTTTCTCATTCTCTCTCATTATCCGCCTCCTCCCATTTGCTTTCTCTTTGTGCGGCGATTCAAGATCTAGGGTTTCTTTCTCTCTTTGTTCTACGGATCCTCCAACACAGGTATCTCCATCTAAATCTTCACCTTCCATAACCAAACAAATAAACTCTCTGAGTTACGTAATTTGTTACTTTTGCTTAGTGGTAGATTTGTACCACACAATTATATATTTATATCACCTTTACCATGTTTATTAGTTTTTAAGAGTTTGTATGTTATTATTATTATGCAGCTTAAGGGGTTACTTTTAGTTCTTTTGATTTAACAGATGGCGTCTAAATTTTGAGATAACCAGGTCTGTTTACCTTTTTAATGACAAATCCATATTAATTCGTGTTTATGAGTGATATGTATATATCATAATGTCCATATTCATATCTGATTATGTTTTTCAACTCTACAGGTCCAGCTTTGTTTTCTTGTCATTGCTTGCTTTGGATATTGCAAGCCATTCCGATGCTGCGCAGAAGCATTGGTTGGCCAACAACATATTGGGTCTTTCATTTTGCATTTAGGTTTGTTCTTCAAAATTCCAAAAAAAAAAAAAAAAAAAATATTAATTCTAAGCATATATTTACCGAATAAGCTCTAAATATTTTGCAGGGAATCAAAGATTAGATGTGGATAAATGGGTAATATGATTTGATTTTGTTGTTCGGTAGTTTGGACTGGCGGTGGAAAAATAGGTGGACTGGGTTGGTTGAGCAATGGCTGTAATGGTTCATGTGAAAACGAAAATAGGCAACATGGTAATCTTTAGATACGGGTCAAAATGGGTTGCATCAGGTTGGATTTGATATGGAACTTTTTAGGTCCCATTTTCTTACATTTTTTAAAGATACTTGGGTCTGTTAAACATGACTGAGAAAAATAATATTTTCACAAATATATCATTCTTTCTGAAAAAAAATACACGCCGGTAATTATTGCCTGGTTTGGGCTTTTGTGAATCAGTGTGAAATATTAATGGAAGTACATGTGTAATTACTGCGAATCTCTATTCCCTGTTGCTAATCAAAACTGCAATATTGGAATCATGAAATTGATAGTCAAAAGTCTAAATACTTGACTTTTGGTGTTATAGGAATGTGAAAAATCATGAACCTGAATGCATGAAATTCGGAGAGGAAGGAAGCAGATATTTATGGCAAAGCATATGTCCGGATGTATGCTATTTTGAATGATCTTGTTGCATAGATTTCAGCCAACCAGTAAGAATCCGATGGCTTTTTATCCTTTTGATTTAATCAATGGCTTTAAAATTTTGTTCTTCCATACAAATTTGAAAAAGAAAACCATTTTAATACGTCATTTTATCAAAAAAAAAAAAATTTTGATTGCATAAGTCTTGATTTCGATGATATATCATAATAAACACAGAATGACAAGCAATGTTTGCTTTTCAAAATAGTATCCTTTTTACCCTCAGAATGTTTCTATTCGCATTCTTTGATCAAGTGCAGTTATCATTTCTTACCCAATTCAAACAAAGCATTCATTTCAACTGAAATAAAATATTAAGTAATTTCAATACTTAAAAAACTCAAAAGTTGACTTTTGGTTAGATTAGCATTACATTTATTTATTATTATTTTTTATTTAAAAGATAGTAGAAATTATCCTTTGTAAGCATGTGAAATTTGAAGTACAATGTTTTATTTAAAGATGAATAGGTATCGTTGTTGAATTGTAATCTATGACCAACGATCCCATGGCTTGGGAATGAATGAATGATCAGTTAGCCTCACGGTACTCCTTTTCACACACATCTCCATACGATAATATCTATTTATCAATTGTTTTCTTTTTTCTTTTGGTTATGATTTGGTATTTAACATTCTTCGAGCCAAATTTATAGGTGAAAACCATGGCACAAGCTCAAGATTGTCTACTTTCGATGGGCATGTTTTAATACGGGGCAGGTTGGTATAAAACAATCGTATTTTAATACCAGGTGGGTTGGGTTTGGTTGACCCGTAAACACCGTATTGTCCATTTTTCAAAAAAAAAAAAAAAAAAATTAATAATAAATTGAATCCTTTAAACAAAACATTTTTGGAGCACTAAAGTAGACTTTGGGCGACTTCACTTCCATTTTGACCCATTTGGATTAAAAATGGTTCAGAAAGACCCAGGTCAAAACTTTGACCTTTTATGTAAAAGTTTTGTTGCAGCCACATAGTATATTATAATTTGATGATGGAATATTATGTGTGGTTAGCAGGAGCTTTGTAGTGCTTGAGAAATACCGATTGTAGAGTCTATGAGATATAGGCCAAATGTGAGCTGTGTGGACATGCCGCTTCTTTTACATTAAGGAAAACAGGCGAAATTGAGAGAGAATTCGTTGATGGTGCAGATGTATACAGGTCGGTTTGCAGACATCACTTTGTAAGTGGTCAAGTGGTTGAAGAGGTTGCATTAACCGTTCTTCAAACACGCATGGCTCAGTGTGGTTTGTTGTATTAAGTCTGCATTTTTTTAAGCATTAAAGTTATAGGTTTAGGTTGAAACATTAGAACCAAGATTCACCCAACCCTTTGTGGGATACCTTACATTATTGATTATTCTGTAAGTAATGAGGCTTTATTTATGCATAGTTTTTAGTAACCAACAGATTTTGTTGCTATTGAAAAAAATAAAACACAAATATAAAACAAAGAAAGAACATGATATTTTGTCATTCTTGTTTTCTCAATTTAGGTCTTGATCCAAATTGATAAACTGGAGAGATATTGTTTAATTAGTAGTATTGGATTATTGTGTTTAGAAGGGGCGAACTAGGCATTTGGTTTTGCATTTTATTTTTGTATCTATCGTATAGTTTTGTTACCAAACAATATAAACAAGGCTTGACATGATAATTTCATTTGTGTCTTTGCAGGACTAAAGTTAGCTTGCAAGCCAACTTTCAAATGCAGCAAGAAACAACCTATGGTGCGTCCGTAGGATTCATTTCTTTACCTATGATTAACAATATACCTCAGTTAGAATCCTTTTCATCCAAATGTTTGGCTATTTTGGTTAGAAGAGTTCGTAGTTCTCATATTGATATTTTGTCTTCTTCAACCATGTGTAATATTTTAGTTCTAAGTGCCTTGTTTTTAATATTTTTAGTTGTAGGTACGGTTGCCTTTACGTTTTGTTTAAATTTTGTTAAAAAAGGTCTGCCGGCCACAAGCGCGGTTGAACCCACCAGAGGATTGATTAACTACTGGAATATGAGTGCCGAGTTGTATATTGTCGCCGCCGCTGCACTCGCGCGGGTCTTATATATATATATATATATATATATATATATATATTTTAGTCCGATATCGATTTTATAAGTCACGCCTTTTATATCCAATACCAATCGTCCGATATAATATATAGTTACCGTTTATTATTATTATTATTCGGTTCGTTCGCGAGTGAAAACTATTTTATGAATATCAATGTATTTATTTATATATATATAATATCCACAACAAATATACAAATACAAATTTAAAGTATACCGATTCGTACGCGCGTAACCCGAAGCCACCTCGAACTACGTGTAGACCGGAACCAAAGTTTGACCAGCTTTGACCGCGTGTTGACCTAGGCTTGACCATCCAGATCTGACCCGAACAAGACCTGAACCGAACCTGATCTCGTACCGAATCTGACCCGAACACCAAAACCACCAAACTTTGACCCGAACTTAAACCAAACACGATTCGGACCTAACCCGGGCGCCATGACTCGAAAATAACCAAAACGAGCTCAAAATGACCCGAGACCCGAAACCCGAGCACAACCAAACCTGACCCGAAACTGACCAGACCTTGACCCGAGCCACCAATGAGACCCAGAACCACCGCCATCTTCTTCCTTGAACCACCGCACCACTCAACCACCACCGTGACCATTAACCACGAACAACAACCTCCTCCACAGCCCGAACCTACCCAGATCCGGAGGATCCATGACCAAACAAACCCGTCACCACCCTCTAACCACCAACCCGGTTGTCACCTACCCACACAACAACCACCGGACGTACCTCGGTCACCCCCATTACCCCACCGCCTACCGCCTCCACCTCTAGCCCGGCCTGAACCCAACCCCATCCCTTCGTATCACCGCCGCCACCTCCCCACTATAACCCAGTCACCATGACCCAGGAACCACCCCGCCGCCACCACCAAGCTTGGTGGTGGCCAGCTGCTGCTGCAACAGAGGGAGGAGGAAGAGAGACGAGGGAGGGAGAGGTGGTAGGGAGAGAGAGAGAGACATGCGAGAGAGAGGGAGAGAGACGCGAGGAGAGAGAGAGTAGAGAGAGGTTGCAGAGAGTTTGGGGGGGGGGGGGGGGGGGGGTGTTTGGCTGCAGCAAAAATGGGAAGGAAGAAGGAGGGTTTTGCTTTATAGTTAGGGTTTGAGGTTGGTGAGTTACACCGCGTTATCGAACCCGTATAAACGTAAAACGTCTCGGTTTTTATTTAGGCTCCATAATTAAATATAAAAAGTAGTCGGTTTTGTTCGAAATACAAAACTGAGCATAAAATATAAATATTTTCGATGTCCGACGCGTGTTTTCAGAACATGCGTTTAAATCGCGTTAATTAAATCGATCGCAGTTTCGATTGTAAAAAAAAAGAACGGTCAGTAAACTTCCGAAATTTAATAATTAATAATATCTGTAATAAATATTTATTTTTAATCATAAAAATCACGTCAGTGTAGATCGGAAGTTGTTGGGTGTCACAATTTTGAGCCAAAAAAATCAAAAAGCGCCGAGCACTTTTTTAAAAAAAAAAAATAAATAAGTTTTTGGGTAACACATTGTTAACACATGTTAATTTCGCATAACATGTGTTACCCGAAAACTTAATTTTTTTTTTTAAAAAAAAAAGTGCTCGGCGCTTTTTTGATTTTTTTGGCTCAAAATGTTTAAAATCATGTATATTACATACCCTAAAATTTTCAGACCCTAAAAAGCTCGGGAAGTCAGAGTTTCCAGAGTTTTCTAGATAATGAGGGTTTTCTATGGATCCTAACCCTATATATATATATATATATATATATATATATATATATATATATATATATATATATATATATATATATATATATATAAATATAGGGGAAAGGGATACTAGAAACCCTTCAAAACGAAGAAACCCGGGAAATTCTAACTTCCTGAACTTTTTATCATCCGAAAAAACTAGGGTATGTAATATACATAATTTTAAGAGTTTTGAGCCAAAAAAATCAAAAAAGCGCCGAGTGGATATTTTAAAAAAAAAAAAATAAGTTTTTTTTGTGTTACGTATGTTACACAAAAACAGACATGTATCATATGTAACACAAAAAAACTTATTTATTTTTTTAAAAATATCTACTTGGTGCTTTTTTTTGATTTTTTGGCTCAAAACTCTTAAAATCATGAATATTACATACCCTAATTTTTTCAGATAATAAAAAGTTCGGGAAGTCAGAGTTTCCCGGGTTTCTTCGTTTTGAGTGGGTTTTTATTTTAACCACCCCCTATATATATATATATATATATATATATATATATATATATATATATATATATATTCTGTCATATGGAACCCCCCTAAAAGAATTCCTGGATCCACCACTTATTGTCACCCTCAAAACCCAAGGGCGACAACTACCTGTCACACCCTCAAATTTCCACTGCGGGGTTTATACCCGCGAGGCGCGTGATATACCAGGATCCCATAGCCATAAGTCATAAGAACGACTCTAAATGCCCAAACCATTTAGTTCGTTATTGAAAATCACGTTTAGTGTTTACCAAAAGTTCAGTTAAGTTGCGGAAGCGTAAATCAAACATAACCATTTTAGTTCATGCGCAAACAACGCGCCCAAAAATAAAACCGTTGAATGCAAAGTAAAGTATAAGTTAAATAATGTTCACAACCCAAGACACAATGATGCATGTCCTATCGTGCTCCGAACCTAGAGACCCTGCAAAAGCATGCTATCGTGTGTCAACATAAAGTTGGTGAGTTCACAAAGTAAGGTAAGTAAAAGTGTAGGTTTCCCAAACCAAGAAACAGTAGTTAGGTTTTCCCAAACCCAAAAGTAGTAATCAACAACCAAAACCAAGAACCAAGTACCACTAGTTCAGCGTATGCCAAGGGTAGCTAACCCATTCATGATAACTAAACAAGGATATACCGAATTGCTATTTTAACGATGCACCTCGCCCCGCGAGCTGGTTTTTGCCTCCCATCATTGCCTATCAACAATGATAAAATCTAAGGTCGTAGTTCACGCCCCGGCTCCCAGCACGGTGTGAGGTTTGTCAAACCTAATAGCGCTATCAACTAGTAACCCGCTTGCCATAACCCGGCATCTCATTCGGTAAATAGTGAAGGACTTTCGTTATCGAATGCAGTTTAGTTCATCAAGGACAAAAGATGTGAACTAGTAAAATGCAATTCCTCCTAGGAATCAGTGTATCTCAACCCGAGATAGAATAAGCAAAACCCAATTCCTCCCAGGAATCAGCCCATCCCAAAACCCGGGATAAAACAGTAGTCTCAAACCTGGACTAGAAAAGGTTAAGTAAGTTGTCTCCCGAGACGCATGCTGTTGAGAAAAAGTAGTGAAACTCACCTTAGGTTGCGTTAAGTGCTAAATCCAAATCCAAGTAAGAAGTAGAGACTCGCTACCGACTCCCTATTATATGTGTCATTATGTGAGTACATGTGTATACACGATACACCATATAACTCGTTGTCCAAGGCGTTTAAACGTTCAAAAGTGTGTAGGTGACACCTAGTGATTCTACATGCAATAGTAAACCCTACGGACTCGTTGGTGAATGCGTTGGTTACAATTAGTTTCTACATTCCGTATGTGCCTCAGACAAGTGTACTTCAGTTACATGTCAATTCCATACCACCCAAGACCTCAATCAATCACATAAGCACATAATACACAATCTGTGTTTTCATGACAGATTGTGCACCATCAAAAACGAATTTATTTAAAATAGTAAGTCAGTGAGTATCCTCCCAAATTTTTACTGAATTTTCTTTGGGATTCAATCAACAATACCTATTTTTTTTTGTCTTAAATTCAAACACAAAAATAACTAAAATTCGTCTAATTCAGCTATGTTCAGAAAACCTTCCTAACAGCTCAGTTTGGTAGATAAATTCTCAAAAATTGTGTATTCATCCAAACGGGATGAATCCACCTGGAAAACTCATATTACTCCAATATTAACCTTATGTAAAAATTTCACAATCCAACTCTTATAAAACTTGAGTTATGATGTTTCAAAGTTGACTCAGTTTGATACCCGAAATTCTGACCTGACCTATTTTCAATGAAAATTCCAAAAACGACTCAACCGACGTCCAAAACACTTGATTTTACCCATTATGAAAAGCTAAGACCAAGTGTGACTCAACCATGTAAGAAATACCAGAAAAATCATTATGTTAAGGCCGTGTTAACAGCTCCTACAAGTTCATCTAATCATTCTGTCCAGATTTTAGTTTCGCCTAAATCATACTTTAATCGACTACCGTATGCATAAAAACAATCAACAAACATCAATCATCATTACCAAACATCCCTAATACTTATTATGATCAGATTTCTCCACTAAACATGCAAAGATCACAACTTTAAAGACCAAAACATCAATAACTTGCGCAACAAGTATCCTATGATGTTACTAATCATTTATTATTATGTTTGATCCATTTAATCTTCAAAAACTTCATGTTTTAATGATTGTTAAAAACTTTCAGACCTGGACAAACTTTGTTACATGATTTTTATAACAAAACACAAGATAGAAGCGTAAGGAATCAAAGATTATACCCTTGGCTCTTCGATTCGATCACCGTGCGCCTTTGGAGCTTCCCAATTTGATGATCTTGAGCCTTAGCAGGAGCTTTAGGGTTAATATTTCGTGTGGGGCAGTAAGGGGGCGATTAGGGTTGAGTTTAGGGGTTGCATGGGGGTTAAGGATGCTTAAATAGGTGTGTAAGTCGGTTAAGACTGCCAGGCTTCTTCGAGCGCCCGCTCGGACTCTGTGAGCGCCCGCTCGGACTCTGTGAGCGCCCGCTCACAGGCCCTCGGCGCGCGCGGGTGGCCTGTTTCGTCTCCTGACGTGTTTTCCTTTGACGCTTTCGTTATTTCGGACCGTAACAAGTGCAACCCCATGTGTTAAGACCCCCTAATCAACCTAATGGTCCACCTTTAACGATTTTTATTAAAGTATCCGATTTAAGTTCACGTAATCACATACGGTTTGCACATATTTTCACAGCGTATCACAGAAGCACGTAATTGCAATCAATCTCAATCAGTTAACTCACAATTATTAAACTTCTTTGTTCACCAAGGTCCGAGGGTTCACTAATCATGTATATAGTCTGGTAATTCCTCGAATTACCACTTCATGCAGTTATTACCCTATAACTGTGCTACGTGTGACTTAACTAGCTAACCCTAGTTAAGTAGAATGCATTGAAATTAACTGTGCGACGTGTGAC